>JAQMCX010000037.1:2672167-2727697 GCA_029814765.1 Acanthurus leucopareius | reverse complement strand
ATTGTGTGAGAGATTTTGTGTGTTAGTGTGTGTGTGTGTTTTATATTTAGAGTTAGAGAGAGTGAGAGAGAGAGAGAGTGAGAGAGTGAGAGAGTGTGAGAGAGAGAGTGAGAGAGAGAGTGTGAGAGAGAGAGAGAGAGAGAGAGAGAGAGAGAGAGAATGGCTAGTTGGGAAACTGAACAGAAAAAAACACTGTTTTAGAAAAAACAAATTGGACCCAAAATAAAAAAAGAAAAGTTGGGAGTCACTATGGAGGGGAGGGGGGCCATCATATGAATCCCTACAAACAGTTCAAAATAAAGAAAAGAAACCCTTCCAACACACACTCACTTCAAGCACACACTCAGACACAGACGCACAGAGAGTCAACTGATCGTGTTGACTCCCTGGAAACACACAACCAACTGAGCAGGGAAACACCACCTCCTTGTATGACCTCCCCTCCGGCTGATCATCACCAGCTGAGGGAGAACATCACAGGTGCACCTAATAACTCCTGATGAACAAAGCGGAGTGAAGCCTGTAACCTGGACCTCATGATCCAGGAACTATGAGAGCTTTTTGAGTGGGACTATTTGCTGAAATTTTGGGGTTGAACACTGAGCAAAACACATGTTGTAAAAAAATTATAATTTAACTAGAAATACCTTGTATCCCTGAAGTTTCCCTCTGACCGAGGGAAAAGACACAGGCTGCCAGTGGACTTCTGCCAGTGTGCTGTTATGAACCATGATCTGCACACTATCAGGAGCTGACAAAGGCACTGCAGAGCAATAAGAAAGACATAATTACTTAGGACTTATTTAATATCACTACAGAAATGGAGCACCGTATGTATTTTCCATAAACCAGAAAAAATAAGACAGACTTTCAGCATACAGTGAAACAATAAAATTTTTTCCTGCCATAACTCATTGAAATAGTCTATTAAACATGATTAAAAGGTGATTAAGGATCAGATTCAATTGTCAAAAGGGGTTCTTGTGTGTGAACTTTTAATGGCAACAAAGAAAGAAGATCAGCAAAAAATATTTTCTTAAAAACAGTGATTAAAATTATGAACTTTTAATAAATCAGCATCTGGTATTTCAACTTTGAATGCATTGCTTTGTTTTGCTAGCTTTGTTGAATCCCAATACACCAGCAGACCAACAGTTTGTGCAGCTACTTTTACATGTTATTAAGTGGTAATAAAATATATATATATATATAAAAGAATAAGTTCACTCACAGTCTTCTCCAGAGTATCCAATCACTACTTCGGGCTCGGGGGCGTTGCCGTAATAGTTCACAGCTTGAATTTTGATCTCGTAGGGCACGTAGGTTGGAGTGTCGTACACAACAAACTGAGAAACGTTGGCCACATTTTTGGTGACCCAATTCTCATCCACATCCTTCTGTCTCCACTGTACTTTGTATTCCAGACCGGGCCCGTTGGACTGAAATCCTGTCAGAGGCTATAAAGAGGATTTTCTTGTGTCAGTTTTCTTAAAAATGATACAATGAATATTCTAACTTGACTGGTGTGAATTTTTTTTGCCAAATCTGTACTTTCACCACATATTCTTTAAAATTATACAACTAGAAATAGGCTGATGATATTCAGTCCACAATCAACGGAACAAAAGTATAGCTTACTGTCCAAGAGATGACCAAGTTTCCGGGCTCTGTTCCTTCTCCCTGAACATCTGATGGATTTTCATCAGGAGCTACAAAAAACAAAACATAATGCTTTAATCAGTGGACATTTTTGAATATTTTAAACACTGCATTTCTTTCTTGAGTGTGACTGTTTTTTATCACCTGCAGGGTTGGTTCTGTATTGGCTTGAGGCTTGGCTTGCCTGGCTGAGGCCAACATGATTCAGAGCCAGGACTCTGAATGAGTAGTAGACGTACGGAGACAAGTTCAACTGTGCTGTGCTGCTACTACCAGCAACATCCGTCAGGTTGATCCAAACTCCTGGATTATGGAGCAGATCCTCATATTGGATCAGAAACTCTGGGGAAAATTTAAAAAAGAGTTCAATTTGTTCCAGGTT
The DNA here is from genome assembly GCA_029814765.1 of Acanthurus leucopareius. NCBI lineage: Eukaryota > Metazoa > Chordata > Actinopteri > Acanthuriformes > Acanthuridae > Acanthurus > Acanthurus leucopareius. The sequence goes on along the minus strand of JAQMCX010000037.1, from coordinate 2,725,656 downwards.
AAATACGAGCTCAAACGAACAGAATTTAAAAGAGAAACAGTTATGATGATGAGGGCTACCGTTGGTTAAGTCCTGTGTGTTCAGTATTAATTTTGTTGATGAAGAAATTTTGTTATATATTCTGTCAACAACATTGATTTACTGATTGAAAACAAGATTTCTAAATGTAAAAGTAGTTTATGATCAAAAAAACTTGGATTAAAAATTCTAAAGAGAAAAATATTTTCTTTTTCATTAAAAGCAAGCAAAAACAAATTGCCCCTCCACTCGAATCAAGACTAAAACATTTTGTGAAGGGATAAAAGACTAAACTTGACCGTTTTTGCCATAATAAATTATTTTTCATTTAGTTTTTGTCTTGTTTTTATTCTATGGAAATCTATGACAAACATTTCTATCACGGAAATTAACACCAGTGTGTAAATTTAGCCGTGGTGGCTCATTGCTGAACATGGCAGCGACTGAATTCCTGTCATGTTTATTCTCACAAAACCACAGTTGTGGCTTCCAGAAACTAAAACTTTGAGGTTATTAAAATTTGCTGAGGTTCCTGCACAACAATATTTTGAGTCAACAAACTTTAACGGAAACTGTGTTTTTGCTAAGTTTAACGCTCCTCTCTGATTTTATTTTGGCAAAGAAAAATTGTATTACAGTGTAGTGCAGTTTAATTAACTGTCTAACGTATATTACGGCTGCTGTAACATTTCGTACTCTGCGTGGGACTGTTGTGTTCGTCTCCGGGGACCCAGCTGAGTTTAACGCTCCTCTCTGTCTGGTCAGTCAGTTCCAGGTCAGTCGGTGGGTCAGGTCTCTCTGCAAACACAATGAGGAGCAACACACCAAAGAAATATTAAAAATTCTCTCCCCTTTTTTCCTCCTTTCTGCTGTTCAACTGTATGGATGACCCCAGTAATTTTTGATAAAAAAAGAGTTGAGAAATGAGATGCAGGATCTTTTACTTAGATGTACACTGACTGACTTTTTTATTCAGAAATGTAGGATTAGACCATTTATTACTGATGAAAAAGCCAATGAAATACAAGAAAATGAACAGAAAATTCCGTGCATCAACTGTGGACAAATATATCGATGCTGAATGTTCACAACACCTTATGTTTTCTTTCAATAATTTGACCATTTATTTGGAAAGCCTTGTTTCCTGTTGTTGTGTATTTAAATTGTTTCATGAAATACAACATAATATTGTGCCGGAGCTTCAAACATCCGGAGTCAAGGCACACCCACACAGGTGTGCTAACCCCTGGCTGATTAACCCTCTGCATCTGTCATAGAGTCCACCTGTCTGCAAACAAACACCTGAGCAGAGGTCTAATCAGGCGAGGGAAGTGGAAACAGCTGTGTGGGCGAAACACAGGCATGCTTTTTTTCAAATGTTGGGTATCTACGATGAAATAATTAGATTGAAAAATGCACGACACTTTATCAAACAAACCTAAATGAAAATCTGATGGGACAATAAGAAAAAAACAACAACAAAAGAATTGACATAAAAAAAAGATTAAGGTGAAATGGAAGCTACAGCTTTTACAAATGAAACTGATGAAAGCTAAAAGAAATCCTGATCTGTGGACATTGTTTACCGTAGACAATAGCCGGAGTGGGAGTGGCCTCTGAGGCAGTGAGAAGCAATAGTCAAGTACAAGAAGAGATAAGATGTTAGTGACAGATATTAGAAACGTCAGAAAAGCAGGAAAAATACTGTAGAAATGTGACACTAAATTAGATAAGAACTGTGTTCCTTTGTTGCTAAATTTTAAATTGAGATCTTTTTTTTTTAATTCACTGAAATCATATGCAGGAAAGTAGAGAAAATGACTCATTGGTTCATCTGGGCTTAAGCCTGAAACATTAATTTTTGTGAACAGAATGATCCTTTATTATGTTTGGCAACTATTTTGATTTTTTAAAAATAACACATATCCAGAATTCACACTGTGTGATTTCTACACTGACAACCCGTTGCCTAAGGGTGTAAATGTTTCTTGAATGTGTTTTTTAACGTGAACGTACCTACGACAGTCAGCATGGCTCTGGCTGAGTCCTGGTCCAGGGTGGTGTTCATGATGCAGGTGTAGGTGCCCTCATCTCCATCTGTCACGTCTCTGATGGTCAGACTGTCTGTGTCAACCACAAACCTGACAAAAGATCACAACAAAGAGATGATGCATTTTGTCTTTTCTCTGAGTTATTTCATTTTGTTTTCATTGTGTACATAACAAGTGTTTAATTAAATTGATTTCTTATGAGTCTAAAGGTCTTTATACCTCTCGTCATCAGGTAACTCGCCATCGTCTTTGAGCCAGGTCATGGTGGGGATGAGTGATGGGTCATGTTTGACTTTGCACTCGAATGCAGCGCTCATTCCTCTCTGAACCACTTTATACTCCGGCTGCTTCAGGATACGAGTTGGCTCTGAAGGATGGAGAAAATAAGAGTCCTTATCAAATCCTTATTAAATCCTTGTTAAGGATTAAATACATAAATACGTACTGTTTTGGCAACATTTCAAACTCATACTCCAAATAAATAGGGGGCAGCATTTCACCAGAGTAAACAGTTACTGCTTCTAAATGTAGCCCTTGGCTAATTAGCTGAGTTAGCCTTTAAGCTAACTACCAACATGGAAGATGCAGACTGCCAGGAGGAGGATGTATTCTGGCCCAGGGTTCTAACATATTTCACCCTTGACAAATATGACTTGATCCCGAAAGGGGGCTGATAATCATCTTTTTATTGGCTTTAAAAGTCTTTAAACAGGCTGAAAGTTGAACGACTGGTGAACTGTGACTGGTCAATCTCTGACCTTTAACCTCCAGGTAGACATGGTTCTCCTTGATCCCCAGGTTGTTAGTGGCAATGCAGGTGTACTTTCCACTATTTAGCGGCTGGGCCACATGGATCTCCAGTGTGCCATTCTCATGGATCACATAGGGATCGCCACTTTTAATGCTGGTCTGACTGTCTTTGAACCTGCACAGAAACAACAAACAATACAGGTTTGATCTTTAATGGTGCTTTGCTGCAAGATTAGTTGGAATGATGCAAGAATGTGTATAAATATCATCTCACCATGTGATGATTGGTATTGGTGAGCCAAAGGAGGCACAGTGAAGTAATGCAAGGTTGTTGGTGATGACCTGATACACCCGGTTGGGCGGAGTTAGCACCCTTGGTGGCTCAGCTATGAGAAGAAGCATAAACATTTCTAAATCAGCACTTGTTTTATTACACATTCTGGGTTATATATATCTTAAATATACAGTTAACTCTTGCATGCAGTCACAGCTAAACTTAATTAGTTTAACTTACCAAGAACGTTGACAAAAGCGTTTGCCATCAGGTAACCAAATTCATTGGATGCGTTACACTGGTAAACAGCACTGGACCCTGACTGCACATTGCTGAGAATCACTGTGTCGTCATCCACCTTTCGACTGTGGTCCTCAGGGGCGTCTATCACAAGAGGACACACAGGAAGTGAAATCACAGGAAATCTGCTCTGCTGCATAATGTGAATGTAATCACTGCTAAGAGTGGGAGTTTAATTCCAGCGACAACTCTGCATGTTGATTTATACTCTCTGTTGCTGTCAGGTGCTTTGAACATAAGTTTGCATGAATAAAATTTTTGTTTTTGAAGGCATGGTCTCATTTTACTCACTTTCTATGGGGACTCCATTGACAAACCAGCTAATCTTAGGTTTGGGTTCTCCACTGACTCGACAAGTCAGGATGCCAGTCTCATTGGGGGCGAGGATCAGGTTCCTGGGGGCGCTGATCCAGAAAGGAGCAGCTGTGAGGAAAGAGCAGAAGTTAAGGAGAGACAGAGTAAAATTTTTGAAAGAATTACAAAAAGACTTTGCAGACTAAACCAAGAATGAATTTCTTTACACTAACACTGGCTGTAATATTTTAAATAATCTACTTTCCAAATCCAATTCCAAAACTACAGATGAAACATTAGCAGCTAATTCTGTTGTGCCAATAAAGGGGAATTCTTATTAGTAGTAGTATAATGACAAATAAACTTCCTTGTATCCTTGTATCCTTGAATTGCCTCACATTGCATCACTAAAGTAAGACAAGAAAGTAACTGGGCTAACTCCTCACCTTTGACAGTGACCTTGATGATGTGGTGTGCACTACCCAGGCTGTTTGTGGCTGTACAGCGGTAGTCACCAGCATCGGCTTCATTCACATCAGAAATCTTCAGTGTTTTCTGGAAGTTGTGAAAAGACATCCTGCTGCTCGGCAGCTCTCCTCCATCCTTCTGCCAGGAGATCTCTGGAGTGGGCCTGTCGCAGAGGCAATTAGAACTAAATGTTTGTTTTGTGCTATTTCTCTCGATTTTTCTTTCAACTTCAATGAATACCACGACAGTTTGTTAAAAAGAACGATGTAGTCTATCTTCAATATTGATTAAAGTCACAGCATATGTCTACTTACAAGCCCTCAGCAATGCATTCCAGCTCCAGAGTCTCTCCTCTCAGAACCATCTTGGTGCTGGTGGCGCCCAGAGGTGTCATGAAACCGGGCCGATGCTCCCCCTCTGGGTTGTCTGAACACATGAGGACACACGACCGAATCAGAACCAGGGCTCAACATGAGACTTAAAGCCTCCTCCTGCTGGAGCGTGACCCCCAGAGGAGTTGGACCAAACCATGAGCTCAGCAGGGAGGAAACAGTGAGTAGAAACAGACATGGTCAAGTGGAGAGTCATGGAGTGATTTGTCAAAGTGTGTGTGAGGGATAGTAAATGAGTGAGTGACCCAACACTATGTCATAGTATTTCTTAATAATGCCACAAACACATAAGAGCAGTATCTCAAAAGCAAAAAGCAAAAAAAAATCTCCCTTAGAGGGGTATCTGTCAGTTTGTTGCTATGGCAACACATGGGCTCTTGGTGGAAAAAGACCCCCAAGTCTTCACACACAACCCTCAGAAGTTCTTACTGATCTGGATCTACACTTCCCTAACATTCCTTTGTAAAAATGCCGAGAAAATAGATGGCTAATGATCCTCCTTCACTTAAATAGGTGGAAAAAGAGCAATGCAATGTTAAAATAATCATGTGCTGTTTGAAAGCTACATACTGTATGTGGCCATCTTGGATAATAGCTCATCAGATCAGTCTGAATTTCTAAGTGTGTTTATGATTCCAGAGGAGATGCAGTACGCTGACATTTAAAGGGCAGATACATTGCTTTTTTATTCTTATTTATTCATTTTCATTTATTTATTGTTTGATATCTATCTATACCATGGCTTTACAGGAGTGTCTTTATCTATTTAAATTAAATGTGCTTTTTCCCCAAAGTCTTCTAAAATCATTTCCCTGCATGATCGGACACAGATTTTTGCATGATTATGTTGCCACATATAAACCCTATTGATGGAGGGGGTGGAGGGAGAGAATGTGAGGGCATCAGTGTTGTAACCTATGTATGTTTCGCTACCGTTCGAGCGGCAGTTTTCATGCAATGAACATTATATCATGCATCCGAGTCAAGTTAATTGTTATTCATATCAACTAAAATCACAGATTTGTCTGCCTATATCCTTCAGTCTTCGATTTGCATGAAGAAACACTCCACAAAAGAAGGATAGAAATGAGAGAACTGAGGGCAAGTATGTTAAAACAGTATCAGAGGAGGGGACTGAGGCCGGGTTAAAGGTGTATGTTGGGTTTGGTTAGACCAGGGAGGAAGAACAGGACTGGGTTCACACTGATGGGGGGCTGAAGGGGAATAAACCATTAGCACTCACCACTATAGAAATCAGTGATATTGTACAAAGCAGCCACAGTCTCATTCAATGTTTCCACTGTAATGTAACAGAAAATCATAAGCATGCAAAACTGAGGAAAAAAACAGGAAACACTTCACCTCACAAGGGCATTTTTCCACTGTACTTGCAAGGCATTTTCTTCTGAAAAATTGCATTGCAAGTGCATTATATCATTGTGTTGCTGGAAAAATACTAAAGCTATAACGCTACAGGGACATTATTGTGTCACTTAGGGAAGGCTGTTGTCAAAGTGCTTAATGCTAGAGGCTTTTCACAGAGCACAGGGAAGGTTTTATTCCAGGCAGAGACAGTTTTGCATGAGCAACACATGAATCTGTGACAGGAAAAATGCAAGATCTTGTTGATATCAAAACAGGTGAAAGAACATCTCTAAAAGTAAAATGCAAGTCACTTCAAAAGGGAAAAATCACTGTATGACACAGTGCTACATGAGCAAAATCAGAATTCCAAATGATTAATTAAAGAGTTATTTTGTTTGTTCTGATTTTTTTTTACTATTTATATCAACTATTTGTAAAATTATATTCAAACTTGATGGTAGAAAAAGACTGATTTTTTTTTATTCTGTGTGTGTCTGTAATTCAAACAACAGCAACAACAAAAAGAAACAAGCAAACACCTCTGAAGTGTCCTGACTTACTGTCCAGCACTGTGACTGAGATTGGCTGTTTCTGCTGGATGGTTTGTGTGTGAGGAAAGCGAGCATAGCAGATGTAGTCGGGTCTGCTGTCTTCTGGAAGAACGTTTGAAAAGTACAAGTCTCCATTCAGAGCCTGGGACACTCGTTTATCCAGCGGTAGCTTCTGGAAGTCTGAAGGACAGAGAGAGATGGAGGGAGGGAGAGAGAGAGAGAGAGAGAGAGAAGATTATAAATGAAAACAAGGAAAAAAATCAATGTGTTAATCGCTTATTTGATTTAGTTTCACAGAATAAAGATATTTCTTCTTCCAAAGGGTCAGTAAATGGTCTCTGTTGTCCATCAGCTCTGTCCTTCTTTGTTTGTCTGGCCTTGTTTCATCCATCGTGACATTACTGTGTCCTTGCACCATGTGTGCAGATGTATATACAAGCAAATGACTCACTGTTATCCATCCAAAAGATGACAGGGGGTGGCAGCCCTGCAGGGGGCCGGCACTGCAGCACCAGGGAGACCCCCATCTGCACCACAATGGCCTCATTTCTCTCCTTTGACCACAAGGGGGACCCTGCGAGTCACATAAACATCAAACAAAGATGCTGCAGGATTCCCATAGCTTCACAATAGCATGGAACATATTCATTTTATATTTGCTGAATGAATAAAATGGAGCTTTTAGTAAAAGCTAGAGTTTTCTTTTGCTGAAGATTTAAATTAAAAAAGCAAAGTTATCATTTTGGAGTTGGAGCTCAAGCCATTAAAATCTATAAAATTTTACAAAAACCAAAAGAATTAATTGTAGGTGATCATATTTAGAAATCTTACTGGACTGTCTGATGACAATGTTGTTGGACACAGCGGTGCCGTGCTCGTTGTGTGCTGTGCACTGGTATGTTCCCTCATAAGCCTCAGCCTTCTCCCCACTGATGTCAATGACCAGAGTCCCTGAACCGGGCTTCATCAGGACTTTGGAGTCTTTCTCTACATCAAAGTGGGTCCCATTCCTTGTCCACGAGAAGCTAGAATAAGCAAGAAACAGCAGTCCTCACTGTATTTGCGAGATGAAAAGATGCAGCTTGTTTGTACAAATCATCAGGATGCACTGCGGCCCGCTCGTGCACACTGATTTGAATCATTGATTTCATAGCAGGGAAGTTTGGCCAATTCTGACTCGTTTGATTTTTTTTTTTTAAGGCTGGCTGGCAAATTTAAACTGTGACTGATTCGCTCTGCCAGGTGTGTTTCTCGAGTGGTCTCCATGACAACGGTTGCCATGGCGATTCATATTTCCACACCGCTCCAGGAACAGATCTATAATTTCACACGGAGGACCATAAAACTGAATGGAAATCAGTTTGCTGATCAGGTTCTTTTCTTGAGCAAATCTACATTTCATGAGCTTCTGTCCTTCAGTTACACTGTCAACCAGTAAAGTACCGGTGAAATAAGCTGGCATAGTGTGACTGGGATAAAAACCTTTATTTTTTAAATTTCTGTTGCACTTGTTTTGATAAACAAGCATCATCGCCATGGGAGGAGCAACCGTCTCACCTGGGATGAGGCTTCCCCTTGGCCTCACAGTGGATGACAATGTTCTCCCGTGGATCAAAGATGTAATCCTTTGGGGACTGTAGCGTTATGGTGGGGGGTTGGGGCACTGCAGAAACATGAACAGAAGCATGGTTGACACACATACAATGGCATGTAAACAGTAGCACACTGGGTCTTTCAGTATCAAGGATATGCAAGCGACATGCAGGAAGCGCTCAGTCAAACTTGACAGTCAAGTGTAACACCACCTGGAGGAGCAAACAAAAGCCACAGCAGCCTTTTTTTTTTTATTTTTTTTTATTTTGATCTGATAACAACTCACCAGTCAATGAACTGACAGTAAACCAAGCGCCACTCCAAAACAAGCAAGTCACTTCACACAGCAACGGCGAGATAACAGCATGCACATCTTACATTGCAACACTCCACGCAAAAGCAAGCCAAAATATGTTCTAACGGGCAAAAAATGAACACTTAAATACACAGCAGTGTTTTTTTTCCAACTTACATCCTTCCAGTACTTTAGCTTTTTGTCCACCATGACATGCCGTACCACAGTGATAGAATATTGGGGAAAGGTGTTAGTTTTTCCAGGGAGGAAAGTACAGGTTCAGGTGAAAAAGTTGCACATTCAAGTACTTTTTTAAGCATCTTATTGAGCCTGCCCACGTTTTCCCTTTTTTGTTGTTGTCGATGAATACATCCACGGCTTCAGTTTGATCATGCAGGTGCAAATAGTGCAGGAAAAGTAGTTGAAGACATCAGAATTTCACACAAGATGTGTGATGTATAGAAAGATAGTCTTTCAGAAAGTAAATTGCATTTCATAACTGAAAACCACAAAGTCGATTCCATGCTGAGACATGCAAAACTGGCACAAAAGAAAACCTGTGAACTGATGCTCAATCCGCAGCAAAACTAAAGCCGCTTCAGTGGCCTGTAGAGGCTGGGAAAGTTTTCTAAATATACTATTTTGGTCATCAAATGTGATATTGATGTGAACAGAACTTACGATCCAGAGGCACCTCCAACGCTGAGATCACATGACTCAACAGTACCAGTAGTACCGCTCTGAAACCTGGCACCCACTTCCTGTTCCTGTCCATGACTGGATGAAAACCTTTCGTCCAAGTTCAACGACACAGTCAGGATGGTCAGCAGAGTGACAAAGTCCGGATCCACACTGCAGTTACACACAAAAACAAGAAGAAGAACGGATTACTACGTGGGTCTATATATGGCCTTATTCTAACTTTATTTAGTAACATAATAATATTATTTGAACTGCATGATCAACAAAGTGGCTCTCAAAATGTTTTAAAATATTGCAGTACTTGTGCGTTATGAAGGTATTTGCTCAATCACACATGTACATACACAGAAAAAATGAAAGATGGGGATAAATTGACTATTTTGGTCAAAACTGCAATGGAAAGTTTACTCTCTTCTCAGCTCCACATCCAAACTCGAGTGTGTAAGTCATGAATCAAAAGTGACTTGTCCCCTAAGTGGCCTATCATCCCGCCAAAGTAAAAGCCTTAATAGTAGGATAAGTCAAAACAAACTTGATTTCAGTTCTTGTAACCTAAACAACTTGGGAATCCATCTCGCACTTGTCAGTCGTTAGCGCTGTTATTTACCTTCTCTGGTGTTCAAGATTCCATCAAGAAAGATGATAGCTTTATAAAAACATTAGCACGGAGCGTATTACACACTAGTGAGAGAGCACAAATGTTTAGGGAGTCTTTGTGTTGATCTTTGGTGCTAGCTGTGTTCACATTGCATTGCTCTCAAGACAACATAACAACAGATTACTAGAACCTTCAAAGAGCACCGCTGAGTCGCCCTGTGTACCACGTGTTTAGCCTGTAAACATATGGCATGTGAGTGCACTCGGCCGGAACAATCACAGCTCGGCTGCAGATATAGCCGCGTGGTAGATTGGCACATGCATGCACAAACATAGCACATTAGTGGAAACATCCTCATCAGTGTGTCGTGCGGATCAAGCTGCGCGAGCTCAGACCCACAAACGCCAGCTAGCTTGTGTTAACAAAGAAACAAAGAAAGATGCACACAGCCGTCACATTTACACAGAATCATGTTGAAATTAATGGGCTCTTGCAAATTGCACCGTGGGGAGCAGGAAATTATGTGTGTGTGTATTTGTTTATTCCTTTTATGTCCTTTGTCCTGCTGAGTGCGAGGCTCTGTCACGTGCATTAGCTCACCTTAATTTATCAGCAAATTAGTATGACATCACTGCACCAACAGCACAAAGATGCTGCAGTGCATAAGATGTTTTTTAATGAATATCTATGGCTTTTTACACAGATATATACATAAATTTGAGGAGGTTGAAGTCTACAAAGGCATCTGAAGGTGAAGCCATCAAGCTCTCTGTTAGAATGAGGCCAGTTACATCAGTTACTCTGCTGGATAGGAGGCATGTCTGATGACACAGGGAGGGTATGGTAATGAACACACACATACACACACACAAACACAGAGTGAGTAGTGCATCAGATTTTATCCAGCTGAGTTAGGCAGAGTGTGTAAGCTAATACAACCTGAGGACACAGCTAATTACGCCGACACGTCTTATTGGATATCAGTCTCACTAGTTAATCGAGGGGGAAGAAAAACAGAGAGAGCAACACAATGAAACACACTTAATGCATTAAAATGCAGGCCACGCATGCTAAATCTCCTAATCTCATTGTGAAAATGGCGATGTCATATCATGCAAATATAATAACCCCTCTTCAGATTATTTACAATAATGCTCCATGCTGCTGCAGCAGAAATTGCCTCCCCCACAGCGACAGAGGCCACATTAAGCTGTGCTGGACCTCGGGCCATTTTCCTCTAAAGAGAGAGACAGCGTGGCCAATTCACCTTGTAGAGCTGTTTATAAGTGGGACTTTTGTTTAAAAGGTAATGAGTAACAAACAGAGAAGGGGAGACAGATAATGGAAATTGATGGAGGAAACGTACAAAAGGTTAAAAATGAAGAGGACATTTAAGACAGTAAACAGGAAAGGAAGGAAATAAGTAGGAAATAAAGCCGGTGGAAAAAGAAGAAAAAGTTGCTTGTCAAAATTAATAAATACAAATAACCTGGAAATGTGATATTACTCTTCATTCTGTCATATTTTCTTTTGCCGTTTGTCTGTCTGTTTTTTTACGGCTGACCCGGGTCACATCTCTATAGAGGCAAATCGAGATTAACTGCCCGCAGGCCGAAAAAAAAAAAAAATCAGCAAACAACACAGATGACTCCCCAAGCATCGGACCAAACAGAAAACAGACACACACAAACATAAGATTAGCTGCCATGTGCAAATGTCAGCATGTCCATTTTTCATCAGCTCGAATGTCACAGAGTGTTAACTGGCATAAATTGTTTGGACATTCACGTTGGAAGACCCTCGCAGCATTTAATTTGCAATGATCACGCACATAAAACTGAAACTTTTGGCCTTTTTTAAGCAAAGTAGACAAACACACTTTCATACCTGTTTTTAATACACTCAAAGTCAAAGTACTTTTTGAAGCCTGTCCGATTAAATGCCACAACACAAGGCCGAGCGATGCTGCTAGTGTAGTGAGAGACGTTTCTCTGGAGGCTATATCATCCAAAGGAAAAGCTCAAATTCAAAGCACAATTACACACAAACAACAAAGCATTCATCCTAAAGCTAAGTGGGTAAGAATCGTTTCCCATTGCTCATTTTCTCACAGGCCACATATGAAAAAGACAAGGATGATTACAGCAAAGAGGACTCAAAGGAAGATGAGTGGGATGAATTTGGCTCTTGGGCAGGTCATCTCTCATCCTCCCCTTCCCTCTCTTCTCTGACTCAGGGGTCAAAACCCAGAGGTGAGAGTCCGGCTCTGCCTTTACATCTTGATTACTATCTATCACTGTCTCTTTCTATCACTTCCTGTGTTCCTCCCTAACTCATTTTACTCTGTTTTATGTTTGGCTATCCCTCCTTAAAAAAAAAGGCAAATGAGCACAGTGTTGTCTGGATACCAAACTTACGATGCTAATTCAAGTTTTAAATGTCACATTTGTATATTTTGAGAGCAGTGGCTGAAGTCAATCTTCTACCGAGCGCAGGAGTAAACAAGAAGGTGTTTGGTGAATGTTTTAAAGCACATTTTAATGGATGACATTGGCAGACGTCCACCAGCCCGTCCTACATCCCTGTCCTCAAAGGGACAATGTAAACCCATATATCCTCACACATTCTCCTCCAGTGATGTCAACCCCCCCTGCCTCCAATCAAGCTCAACTGTGAGAATTAACAGTGATATAAGAGTATTCAGCTTTAACACTGCAGGACAGGAGCTTATATCATGATCAGTCAGCGATGAGGTCACACAGCAATGTAGTTTCTGTAGAAATTATATCTTGCTTTAAATAGGGTTGTTTACTTTTTTGTTTGTTCTTTTTCTCTGCTATCTTATGCTCGTACATTTAAACATAAAGAAAATGCATTCTCTCTTCGCTTAAAGGAACAAAGTAGCCTGTAGGAAAAGACTTCAATATGCAATTATTTGCTTTCTTTGTAAGAGTAAGGTGAGAAGATTGCTACTTTTATCATTGTGTCACCATTGGACGGAGCCAGGCTGGCCCTTTCTCTCTGTTTTCAGTCTTTATGCTAAGTCAGGCTAAGCTAAGCTGAGCTGCTGCTAGCAGTATCTTTAAATTTACGATGCAGATAGAAGATTGTGGTGTCCAATCTTTTAATCTAGGTCTCAACAAGAACGTGAAAAAGCTTATTTACCAAAAATGTCTGATTATTCTTTAAAACAACCTTATTTTTGACACCAGTATTTGCAGTTTGTAGAGTTCTTTAAATGTCTCGACAACGTGCTAACTTGTTAAAAGGCCATCTAATAAAAAAAAATTTTAAAAAAAAAGCTGATGTTTCCATTCAGCCATCTGTGTTTAGTTCACTGTCTTTGAAAGGAGAGTGGACTTTTAATATATTGCACACTCAACATATAACTGGAGTCAACAACTCTCAGCGCCGCACAGAACGATGTGCAGCCTGCTGACACAAACTCAACAGCCTTCCTGCCTCTCAGTTTTGCAAAACCCCGAAGCAACGTGCAAAGTTGGTCACTCCACAGCCTTCAGTCACACTGAGAGACACTAAGGCATGACAGCCTGACTAGACAGATGAGGGAGGGAGGCAAGCGGAGGCAGGAAGGGAACTGGAAGAGGGGATGGAACAGTCATCTGCAGTCATATTAGATCACAGTGACAGAGATATTTGATGATAGACTGAGTCACACCGCTTTCAGCCAGACTCAAGTAAAATAGTTGTGTTATATTTATTATATTATATTTTCTTCTTGCAGGCTGAGATTTCATGCCTTTGGGTTGACATCCAGCACAAGCACCATAACACACTAACCACACTTTACTGCAGTGGCCTCCAGTAAGCAAGTCACCATGGGAGCTCTGGGCCATGAGAGTCACACAGAGGGGAACTGAAGCCTAAATGTGAAGGCAACATAACTGCGACTTCGCTGCTGACATTTACGCAAGCAGCCTAAAATTCTTTCAAAAAAAAAAAAGAAACCTTACAACCGTGACAAAATTAAACCGAAACAACACCAGCAGTAGAACCAAAAGGCCAAACTCCCTGAAACTGAACAGACAGAAGGAAAAAAAAGGGGGCAAAGACAACCTCCTATAAACATAATACGCAAAAGGAGTGCAGACCACACACACACACACACACACACAGACCAGTTCAAATGACACCATATAAACACCTTTGTTTAACCAGTGCCTGAGGTTAGAATTTATTGCAATATTATGAAAGCCAATTTGGAAATCATTCATGAAAACAAGCTGCCTGTGTTTGTCCAGCAGGGAATATGCTTTTAATTAACAGTGTGCAGCCCCAGCCATTGATGCTGCTGCACTGCTTAAACTAAAGACAACCTTTAATAGTCGCTTTTTTTAGGCCATTAAAGGCACCAGAAACAATTATTTATAATAATTAGAATTAGTCTGAATTTTTGTTTCTTGCAGCCAGGTGAATACAAGACTTATATCATTCTTTTAACTCTGGTTTGGTCTCCACTGACTCCTGATATAGATATCTGGCTTTTTAGCTGCCAGATGCTCCACTATCTACATACTTAGTCTTTCGTTTCTGAGCAGGTGTGTACAACGGGTTAAATGCATTTCCTGTTGTTGCTGTAACTGATGCAGATGAGAGCTGTGAAAGGGAACCAAAACAGTGCAGTTATTTACCAGAAAAATAGAATGAAACTAACAGAGCCATGGAGCCAGGGAAGCTGTTGAATCTAGTGATACTTCTGTAAGCTCACAACCATTAGCAACTCCTTTCACATCCAAGAAGTCAGATATCAACTACGGCAGCTAAGAGTGAATTCATCACCTTTTCTCATATACTGATACACGGGCCCTTGGTTGGAGTTTGCACACGATAAGCCACTTCTGGTGTCTGTAAAGGAGAAAAACAAAATGTAAATCAGTACTAGTGGAAGTTATATTCAACAACAAAAGAGACACAGAGATGTCCTAACATACCAGTCTTCAGTGTAAACAAATAAAAGTAAGGGCTGACCCTGAGTAGAGAACTCCATCCTGCTCTCCGTCCTTTGCTAAGTATCTGTCAATTTGATAACTTTATTGCCCATCTGCTCTGTCTCCAACTTTCCTTATCTCTTTCTCTCTCTCCCTCCCTCCTTGGCAAACCCCCATCAAGTGACTGGTCAGCCACAAAAAAAGCATTGTAAGGGGAGAAAATGGCCCTACTTTTTTTTAGGGCAAAGCCTTGACTGGATCTTTTGATCAAAAAGAGAAAACAAGGAGTTGCACTGCCTCACTAATCTGCTTTGATAGATGGGCTTCTATTCATGCATGTTTCATATCTTTTTACTGAGTTAAGTATTATTTACTAAAGCGCATTTGTGCCACAGACAAAGAGTGGATAAAGTTACTTTTTCCTCACCTTTGGAAGGTAAGGAGATACAAAGGAGGGAAGGGAATAAAGCATTCAGTCTCAAGCTAAAGTGAAGCTATACGTTCTAGATGCATTTCCAGGTGAATGAATATTTGACACAGAAATGCACAGGTGAGGTGTGGAGTTTACGACAGTATTGAAAAAAACAATAGTTAGGATGAGGTCATGATCTACTTGCATTACTGGCAAGGTTTTATTTCTCAAGAAATGCTGACACGGAATGCGATGAATGTGTCACAGATCAGTCGTTACATTTGATTGGAAGAAAACAGGTTTAATTCTGCAATAACAAAAATTGCAGCCACGCTTGCTTGAAACAGAACAAGTGCATTCTTGTACTTTTTGCCAGTAAGCAGCTTAAATTGTTGCACAAGGGGGCATCTGCTATTCTTCTCAGTCAGAATCAAAACTAGCAGATCTCCTGTCAAAGGTGCAACTGCTTAATTTCAGAGGGCCGCGTCACTTCACCGCTGACCTCATCGGAAGCTGTCAGCCACACTGGAAGTTATTGTAAGATGAGCTTTCACTGCACTAACACCACTTCTTTGGAGTGAAAGGACAGAACTGGCAGCCTCTTTGTCTCTATTAGCCCCCAAACCGGATCACACACAGTCACCTAATCAGAGAAAACCATCTCAGCCTCTGTTTGCATGCACACACACACACACACACACACACACACACGCACACACACACACACATGCATACACACACAGTGAGCCTTTCCTTTTTGGGGTCAGTTTTTCTAGCACCATCCGCAGAATCCCCCCCAGCGCCTGCTTTTCTCTGAGGCTTTGTGAAGTGCTGATGGTCAGCATGCGCCAGGCCGTGCCTCCCTCCCACCATCACATCCGCACCTCCACAGCCACCCCATGGGGGCTATTGTCCTTCATGTTGTTTACCAGCGGGATAACGCTGAAATGGCAGAGGTGTTCTCGGGCACAAGGTGACACCTCTGGCTGCAAAAGATGTGGCCACAGTTCAACTCTGTATGCAGGCAAAGGAGACTGTCATCTGCATAAGTGAATGCATAATCCCTATTTTAAATACAGTTTCAGAGTGATACAGAGAAGATGGTGAAATGTGTGCTCTTAAAATACAAACATACACTAGAGCGGCTTTTTTTAAACCATTAAATTTACATTTGAACAAACTGACATTAAGCTATGTTGTGATCCAAGATTATGTTCAACAAAAGAGACGTTTGTGCCTCTTGCTCAAGGACACAAATGAAAGGAAGCATGGCTCCTATAGAAACATACACATATCTCATGTCTTGAGTCTCCTTTTGTGTGTGTGATTTTTTTTTTCTTGACTAGGTTTCATAGGAAGTGCACAACAGGATTTACACTAATCTTTCCCTTATGCATCTAAAGAATTCTGAATGCCATTTGGAGGCCATAAGCATTAAATTTAATCAATCACATTTTTCCTCTTTAAGGCAAAGTATCCATTATGTTTAGATACACTTGTCACTGAAACAGATGGCAGCTGGTCCTAACCGTCTTTGTTCTACCTTAAATTGACACCACTTTGCACAGTTTGCAGCACATTATGCATATTGTGATTTATGTGATAGCTGTCAGAAGAACCAATTTGTACCAAACAGAGTTGACCTGAACCAAGAAGAAATGTCCAAGCTGTTCTCTCCTCCCACTTCCCCTGATATTCTCACTCCTACTCCTTGACTGACATTTAAAGCTTGAGAAAATAAGCATACTTATACGACAGAAGTGGTAAGAGTGAAACAATCTGCTGACCCCTCCCCTCAATAACCATCTTAACCCTGTTGTACTGACTTCCCACTGTTCTTAGATGCCTGACATGAATACCCTGACCATTCCAGCAAGGTGGGGGGGTATCTTATTGTCATTTCCTCTTATCCGTTTTCTTTTTTCCTATTTAAGGAATGTGAGCTGCCTTGTCTCTCCATGAACTGAATCTTAACAGCTTTTGCTCCGGGCGCATTCAGGCAACAGAGTGAAAAAATGAAAGGTGTCACACCCTCTGTCTGATAACACAAACTGCCGCGTTTTATCTTTTGAACACACACTTTTGAGAAAATGTTGGGGAAAAAAAATAAAGCTCACTGCAAAAGCCTATGTTCTGACTATTTTTAAAACTAAAAACAAAACAGTGCATCTTAAAATAAAGCAAGGATTATTTATTTAAATTGTGGTTACGTTAAATTCCAGGGTGCTGGTATAAATATATGATAACCGCTTAACAACAAAGGCACTGGAATTATCTGTGTGTAACTCATCGAGAGTCATTACTGATAGCTGCCATTAAAATTCGCTTCATCTGACATCCAATTACAACGCTGTGATATTTG
Organism: Acanthurus leucopareius; assembly: GCA_029814765.1. Taxonomy (NCBI): domain Eukaryota; kingdom Metazoa; phylum Chordata; class Actinopteri; order Acanthuriformes; family Acanthuridae; genus Acanthurus; species Acanthurus leucopareius. Next base: position 2,708,282 of record JAQMCX010000037.1, on the reverse strand, counting down.
GACAATTGCACACATTTTGCCAGGCGTATGGACCGGTTTGTTGGCTGCCTGAGGCTTGGATGGGTGTTGGGTGTGTGCCCATGTGCACATGACAGTGTGTGCATGTCTGTGTGAGTGTGTGTGTGTGTGTGTGTGTGTGTGAGCGAATGTCTCGCCTGTCTAAGGTCATCTCATCAAAAGCTGTGGGCTCAGCCAGAGCAAAGGGCCATGCTGGCACGATGTGTGTGTGTTTGTGTGTGTGTGTGCGTGTATTTCTATTTCATGTATGAAATGTAAAAGACATAAACTGAAGGAATATAGAGACAGGAAGATGTATGAATTACTTACAATATTCTTCTAAATAAATCAGTCATATATTCTCTCTGGTGAAAACTGATGTAGAAGTGTGACAGTTTATTTGTTACACTGATGCATTTTTCCATCAAGTCAATTTAACTGCATGAAACAGAGAGAATCACTGTGACTTGATCAGTAGTCGAAATATACTTTATATTAAACCTACTGTAAAACACTTTATAAACGTATAAATATATTACTCAGTTTATTTCCTCTTCCTACAGCTCTTGCTATCTATCAGATTTGTAATCCTGTCTTTATGGTGACTCACAAATATTTAATCCAATCAGTGTGTTCCCTCTTTTGCTATTTACCAGTCATAAAACCCCCTTTTCAAATAAATGTTCATAAAATCCTCATCTCTCAGTCTGCTGCTGTAATCATCCCCTGCTTTAGCCTCTGTCTTCAGCTCTTTGTCATTCCTCCAAAGCCATGTTTCTCATCTTCCATCCACCTGTCTGCTGCTCCCATTCACAAACACCCATTTCCACTGAGAATCAGCCCTGCAGTCCTTTGAGCTCTCCCCAGACGCACCGCATTTGTTTAATAATCATCCTTGGACAATTTATAAATCGGTGCCCTTCCTTTTCTCTATGTCACATTGTCTGCTTTAGTTCCTGCGTCTGTTTCCTGCGTTTTTTGAATCCTGAAGTCTGCCTCTCGGATCTACTTGAAAGCATTTTCTCTCTTGATAAAAGCAACTTGTCATTATCAGTCTGTGTTTGTGTTTTGGCATTTAGATCCCACTTTTCACTGGTTCAACCAGTGTAAAAGCTGTTCTGTCCGAATCCAACATTTCCAGCAGGTTATAAATTTTTATACCCCAGTAATTTTAAAAGAATCCAATTGCTACACAACACATAGGACCATTTACAACTTGGTGTCTTAATATGGCTAAATATTGCAAATACCACAGTGTTGACCCTTCCAATATCACATGTATATAAGGGAAAAGTGTTTGAAAAGAAGCACACATGCATGTTGCATTAAAGGACCTATAATCAATAGTCACTTATTCTCATACAGTGTGACAGCGGGCACATAAATCCAGCTGGGCTTGTAAACCAGCCCGGTCTCATTGGTATTCCTGGATGCTATCGCTAGGTAAAAGATATTGATGAGCAGATGGATGCACGTGGCCTCGGTACGTGACTCTGGCCTTTACCATGTTGTTATGATGGGTGCATCTCTATGGATTTGTATAGGAGTGTGTGTGTTGATTTGTCCTGCATATGAGACTGTTATATCTTTTTATTGAGTACATTCATATATGTATATTTATTTTTTCCACTGGCCCTGATCAATCTCCAGTGACATTGGTTATAGGAGGTTCATCCTATAAGAGATTCCAAGCACTCTGATGTTATTTTTTTCTGAAAACTGGTTGAAGGGTCAAAATTCAAAAGTTTTCTTCTCTCCTGTAGTGTCAGAATGCTAACTTTTGTTGTCTAGAGAACAGAAAGTAAATGTTAAAGCAGCTTGTTGGTAAAAGTTAAAAGGTAAAACAGATAGTGAAATTGATGGAGGAACTAACCAATAACACCATCAGGACAAGAGAAGCAAATATTCAGATAAAGAAGAGGCAGTAAAGGGGGGGGGGGGGGGCAAAGACTGAGGAAAAGCAGGCCATAATGAGCAGACAGAGAAGGAAATAGGATGATGGGTAGGAGGTGAGAGAGGGGGGAGGGGCCTGATTGACGGTGTTTTCACAGCGCAACAAGCTGGCATGCCCCTTTTTTTCCTCTTTTTTTCTCTCCTCCACCCATCTGTTCATCAGGATTACTCACATAGAGAGGGATGGAGGGAGACAAGAGGAAAGCTGTAGGAGAGGACAAATCCATCATCACAACCTGCTATAACTCAAATCAAGCCACTTCCCCTTAAACTGCTGTGATAATGACTCACTGTTAAAATTACATCTCAATGCAATATAGCAGAGTGCTCTCATGGGGCTACTCAGGTAACAATGATTGTAATGGGAGGTGGAAACATTGTAGTAATGTGTTATGTAATACTGTGCGGCAGCGCCTGGTGCTCTGCTCTGCTCACTAAGTCACTGCTCCCTATTGACAAATATGTTTAAATGGGTTTTCCACATGGCAGATGCAGCGTGATGTGCGCTACTGGTTTGTTATGTGTTCCTCAAAGGAGCCATGTGGAGGTTTCTTGCCAACAAACAAAAGCTATGTTTACATTCAGAGTCAAGTGTGTTTCCTTGCCCCTGAAACTTCTGCAAAGCTATATTTTTAAGTATTTTTTAAGTATTTTGGCACATTGCAGCATATTTTGGCATTTTCAGGTGGAAATACTAACTATCCTGCTATTATACAGACTATACCTCTTCTTCTAAAATTAGTAAGCGCATATTAATATCTTTGTACTGCAGGTATGATACTACTTTTTCTACAAATTAAATAAAACTGTAAATTGTCCTGCACTGTTCATTTGAGCGTGTTAAATAGCATTTGTGTTTGAGTTCGGTGTGTCTGTGCATGTGAGTGTGTTCAGCGGCAGGTGAGTGGGAGGTGATGCCAGGTCATGTGGCTTCTATTTTTTCCAGTCGCATTCAAAGTCCAAACACATGCTGAGTATTCACATTGTCCATTCACCTCTCTGGGTGTGGACACTTTTATTTTCCTTTTACTTTTATGTAGGCTGAATGTTTTATGCATGTTTTCACATCAATATGTACTGAAAAATGCACAGCATGTAGCAGCATGTTGGCTGAACATGGACTGATCTTAAAGCCTTCTACTAACAGAACAGTCTGTGTGAGCCCAACCTGACACCTTTTATATGTCACACTCCAGCTTTTACAGAAATGCCTTTACATCCACTTACTAACAACGTTTTACTTCCCTAATCCGGTGTTTTCTGCACAAATGTAATTGTACTTTTGTACTTTATTGAGTTTGTCAGCAAACTCCTAAGAGTGCTCTGACAAGACTTCAAAGAATATAAATCAGGCACTGCTGTAAGACGCACCTGAGCACACACACTCTTCATCCATGAACACCGATACTTATGACCAGTTACACAGGTCAGAGCATTGAGTCAACTTGCAAACACACAGCATACTGTACTAGACACGGACATAGAATATAGACAACAATAGCCGTGGAGATAACATGAACATCTTGCGTCCCTGCCCAAAGTCATCGCCCAACTGATGTGCAGAATGATTAGGAGGATATGCCTTCTACTTCAGCTTTGTAAAAGGCAAGGGATTCAAAGAGAAGCTAGCTGGTTACACAATGGAGTCAGTGGAGGTCCAGACTAAAAGTTAAGTTTTTACGCTTTCAAAAAGTTATCAAGTTTGAGCCCTAATCCATGCTAACTGACCTATTATTTAAGTACAGCCATAGTTTGATAAGCTCCCTTTTCCATTCATTCCAAACAAAAAGATGTTGTTCTGCCAGTGAAAGTCACACTTAACAGCATAAAGTTCTTTTCCTTTTCATGCACATATGATTCTAAGCAGCTGTGTGGTTCATATCCCAGAGACTCTGTATACACAAAATGCACAAGGCCTGATCAGCAAAAACTAGAACAGAAGGAGGTTGTGCAGTTGAAGGGTGAAGCTGCCTGACACACCCAGTGACATCAGTGTGTACACAGCATGCAGGGACGGAGAGTCTGCAGCTGAGGAGGCATTTTGAATGAATGAGTGAGAGCAAATTATAAAGACAGTCATTGTTGTCAGGGAACCTTAGTGGTCACCTGTTTGCTCTACTGTTGTATCCATTATTTGGCTGTAACTACGACGAGACAGAGAGAGAGTTCGGTATACTTGACTTACCTTTGAGAGTTTAATCTCAGCCGCTGTCTGTCTTCAGGAAGTGGTTCAAACCTGGAAAGATGAGAAGAAGGAAATTAGCATGTAATGGGGCTGTTTGTCAGCCAAAATTAGAAAATCCTTTCCCATTAGACCAAGCAGTTAAAACAGTGTACACTCATTCCACAAGAAGGAGTAATCTTACACTGCATACAAACATGGTGCTGATGCATTTGCTGCTGTTATAGCTTCTGTAATATTTTGTAGGACTGATGTTTTTGAAAAACCTGGATTATTTTTCTCCAATCATTTAACCATCATTAGGTAAGACAAAGGAGATGACTACTGCTACAAATTGCTGAACACTTCAAATGGAGAAGTCCTTCACTGACAAAAGAAATAAAATTTAAAAAACATCTATCCTCAGCTCTTCTAATAAATGCAGCTAAATACAGTTAACAAAATATAATTAAGACAAAAGGACATATTCGGTTCTCAGAGCTAAAGGACTTGAATTCATTCATCAGTACAGGTCATGCGGCACCCCATGAATACATGGGTGCATCCTCCCAGCTCTCCAGGGGATACCCAGTAAATGACTGAGTCGTGCAGAACACAAGGCCTTTAATCAATAACCAAAATGTCTCCAGTCGTTTTTATTACTTTTACCTCCAACGGGGCACAGATAGAAATGACAGGTTACCCATCAACACACACACACACACACACACACACACACACACACACACACACACAGAGCGGCCCCCACCTTCCGCAAGCAGGCCTCCCTGCGTGACCGCGAATGTATTATCATAATTTCCACAGAGGCTCTCCATTCATCTCACATTAGCAAAACAAATGTGACAGACAAAGAACACCGGCCCATTCAGACGTGGAGCCATTAAAACTGTAGTTAGCTCACAGGAGAAAGACGGTGGATTATGTGAGTGTCCATTAATAAGCCCAGGTCGAGCCGTTTGAACTCATGGGATAATGTAGAAAGATGAGGAAGGGGTCTTTGAACACCCCACAATGACACGGATGAGTAGAGAAAGAGAGAGAGAGAGATTGGAGTAACACCAGTGACCCAACCGAACCCCAAGCTGTGGAAACAGAAGGATGTGAGAGGAGAGAGGGGAACAGAAAAATGAAGGGAAGATTATCGGTTAATGTTTAACATCTGCACATTAGAATTAAATCAACAAGTAAGTTTTCTCAGAATTTTTATTGGATGATTTGTAACGATCAAGCTAAACGGGATGAATTTCATAACCTGGACTGAACCGAGCTGCATTGATCTTATCTCGGCTGAGCTGAAACAAATTGAACTGAGCCGAACTGAGACCGGAGGGGGAAGGCACAGATGAGGGGAAAGAGAGGGGGAAGAGATGTTGATGAAGAGAGACAGGAACGCACTGAGACATCAGAAAACCCCGGCAGGAGAGGCAGAGCGAGGACGATGTGAGAGAGAGAGAGAGAGAGAGAGAGAGAAAGAGAGAGAGGGAGAGCACATGAAAAAATGAAGGACGAGTGGGAATCAGAAACATGCATTATTAACAGGCAAATCTAAAAGCGCTTCATCATCTGAGCATAAGGGGGTGTAGAGAGAAAGATACTGAGAAAGAGGGAGCGGAAAATGTGTGAACAGGAGAAGAGAAAAGCTGGCATAGCTGACTCAAAGCTCCAGCTCACAGAGATGAAAAGACAAGGGACGGATCCTGGACGCCATATGACAACAAAGGGATGGTTTGACAATTTTGGAAAGATGCTGATTCGCTTTCTTGCCAAGGGTTAGATCATAAGATTGATAGCCTGCTACTTTACAAGCTACAGGCAGCAGCCGGTGAGCAGGTGGCTCTTGGTAACGGGTGAAGTCCTTTTGGGCGAGTCCTGCCACTCAGCAGCCATCTTTGCATCTTTCCCCCATGGCAGTGATCTAAGGATAACACGACCAGGCCTCTTACTAAATGAACAGGTAGAGAGCCATAAAATTAGATTTCAATGGTCACTGGGACATAAAAACTATTACCACCAGTCAGTTTTGATTTATAATAATAAAGTTACAGCAGGTGGATGTTGTTTTTCTGCTGTTTCCTCCAGCTGTTGGGAAAACATTATGCTAAGCTAACAGGCTGCTGGTAGCTTCATATGTAACAAACAGACATGGAGGCCGGATCAATCTTTTCAACGAACCCTTGGAAAAAAACAAATACTCCTTTTAACATCCTGTATTGTCATAATTTGCCAACTAAGACAGGAGAGGAATGAATTTGTCAATATATTTGACAGTATACTGCATAAAGTAAAGCTTGAAATTGTTCCGATTCGTCTTCAGAAGGATTCATGAGGCAAAAATAGATCTGATTCATTCAGTAATTCAGTATCTTCAGCAAGGCACTAAAATATCTCTATGACAACAGTGTGAATGTGAGATGTAAGCTCTGTGAATTTTTAAACACTCCTTGAAGATCGAGGCCAATGTTTCTCTGAATGTCCTCCGCCGACTCCAGCGTGGACACTGTGGCTGATTTCTAAACGTCCACATGTTCCCGAAGCTCGATGCAGAGCCGCTCTGATTTACTGTCTTCTGTTTCAATTAGCTGCCTTAGTTTATGGATCCACTGGGAACCAGTACGCTGCATGCACGTGTGTGGTAAAGGGGGGGGCTGGAAGGGGGGATTTGCAGACTGTGATAGAATAACTGACCCCAGGCATGAATAGAAATGTGGTTGCAAGTGTGTGTTTGTGTGTGTGTGTGTGTGTGTTAGCGAGCAGGAGCAGCTGCCCAATATAAACACTTAACACACGCCTGAGCTGCCTGGCCTCCACACCCACTTCTCCCTTCATATGATCCCCCACATGACTGTCACACACACTGATATCGTGTGCTCTTGTGTGTGTGTGTTTGTATTGTCATCATACTGTGCCATCTGAATCATTCCGCCTGTGATCAAACTGTGGCCAAAGCTAATGAGTCAATATTAGCTGCCTTTCAAAATAAACATGTCTAATGAAAATGTAATCACTGTAAGAAAGAAGAGCAATCATTACACAATCGTGAAGCTTGTTAAAATCACTTTTTGATGGTTTTATACACATGCTCGAGTCTATTTGGGAAATAAGCATCTATATAGATTAGGGATATTATCTCTATGTACTGTAGACAATGAATTTAGTGTAAACCCTGATAACATTATTTGCAAAAGGAATTTCTTCACTGTCTGCTCACTACTGTGCTCTTCGTGGTATTATTGCATTGATCGTAAGGAAGAGTTGCTTTTAAAAAGTCATGTTTTTCATGTTTAATTGTAAATTCAAAGCCACAATAGCAGAATTAGGCTGCAGCATTAATGGATGTGTCTTAATTTCTCTGTCTATTCTCTCCCGTTTAGGTAAAGCAGTTTGAGATAATCTGCACAGTTTAAAAAGTGCAATGCTAAAGCTGCCCAATGAGTTTTAAGTTTTCCCATATTTTTTAGAGCGCATTTGAGTCCCAGACACCAGTAACCCTGGAGCTGGCACAAACAGCAGAAAACACAAAAGTGAAGCTGCAAAATGTTTTTTACAAGCACATACGAAGGTGTCAGCAATAACTGAAGGTATCTGCAACAGCCTTTCAGTTTCAGATTTATTAAAAAAGGTATTTAAAATTAGCAGGGTAGAAAGTTTGCTGAATTTAGTTAAATAAATAAAGTAAAATGCATTCAACTGTGAGTCATGTATCCACAGTGATTTTATAGCCTGCTATGGAGGCAGTAGCACCTGGACCAGCAACGACTGTTTGTCTGGAGCCTGAAGGTTGTCTGTTCATCAGACATCCCATCTGTGTATGATGAGATTTTGGTGCAGGCCTTGGGGGTTATTTATTACTCTCCCTCTGTGTGTGTGTGTGTGTGTGTGTGAGTGTGAGTGTGAGTGTGTTCTTTGCTCATGTATGTACATCTGTCTACACGTACCTAGAGTCATAGAAATTGACGAATGACCTCATTAAATTGGTTGCCTGGTTGGTTTTTGTGCACCGTGTAATTGTATCTAACAGAAACAATGTTCCACATTGCCATTAACAAAATAGACCTATAAATTGGTTTTAAATGTCTAAGATATTTTAAACTAACTAACTAACAAGCCAAAGCATGTCATTAAGATATTAATGTGCAAATGGCTTCTTTTTTTTCTTTTTTTTTTGCTGTGCCCATCATCTCCATACCTTCGTCTAGGATGCATGCTAATCTGTTACCTGGTTGCTATGTTTTCATAGAGTCTTGCTCTCACACCCTGCTTGCTGGTATAGCTTGGGGCTACACATCCTCTGCCGCAATGGTGACACTTGAAAACTAGCGAAAAAAAAAGCAAAATAAGAGAAAATAAGTGGCAGAGGGCAGAGTCTCTGCAGATAGAGACACCACTACGTACTTTAAGTGGGTTCACAAGTGATAAGGCTCCATAAAAAGTAGCCAATAACAACAAAAGTGAACATAAGAATTACCAACTAGCTAGTTAACCAACTTCCCTCCTAACTCTCAGGCATATTATCTGTTGTTTTCCATGTTTTTCTAGAAGACACTAGAGGGAGTGAAGGAAATATAATGCCGTTGTCAAGTGAACAAATTACCTGAAATATAAATAGATATTTGTTTTGCACAAGGTTGGACACACTTGGGATAATGCAAGTATATAACTCAACTATATGCATAAAATACTGGAGGTAAACAATTTAAAGAAGCATTGTAACATCTAAAGCCTAAAAAAAGGATTGAATCCCTTAAAATATGTCACTGGTGTTAAAAAAGACAGTATATTAACTGTTCTCTATGGTCCTCTTCCACTGAGACACTTAGTTGTTTTCACCCTATTTTTTAAACAGTTAAAATGATTCAGGGTGTCAACAAAAATAGCAAAAAAAAAGCACAAAATAGCAACAAAACCATGATCTTTCTCAAGGTAAGACTCACTCTAAAAATGTGTCAGGATGGCCTTCACAGCTGCTTTCTAAGTCTCCGCTGAAGACTTCAAACACACACATCCCTTTTTTAATGTTTGTGTATGTCTGTGTGTGTAGGACACCAAGTCTGAGATGGGGGGGAGGGTGGTTGCCATGGCTATTCAAAGGTTTTTTTTTTAATTTTAACAGTCTGTGAGCATCCTTCAGATGACAGACAACACACACAGTCTTGTCCCACACAGAAAGAGCAGCCAGAGAGAGCTGAGTTTAATCAGGGAGATTTACTGCCTCTTGAAAGTTAGTTTTTTTTTCCCCCCTTCCCTTTAGAGGTTAAAGGGACAGTCCTCCCATCCCCACCGTTCCCACTCCACAGCGCACAATGGAGTCATCAAGAATGTCACACATGCACACAGAGACGGTAAGAGCAAGGGAGATAAATCAAGATTAAGGAACAGTAGGAAGTAGCATTCCTGTGTCGCTGAGCCTCCATGCTTTTTGCAGCCGAGGGGGGGAAGCGTATTGTAAAAGTGTCCAGGTATGAGGCAGCTCTCTGGGGATTGGATCCAATCATAAGACTCATTTTACAGCCGCAACAGAGGGAGTGCATTGAAAGTAAGAGTGAAGCAGAGCGGGCAGGGAAATATGAGAAATGACAGGGATAAACAAAAGAAGGCACAGAAGAAGAAACAGACAGCGGAAATTCCATCAATGTAGATGTAATAGCTCGCCATATGATGCTGGGGTCCATTAAATCAGTCACAGTGTGAGAGAGGCCTGCCATAGAGTTTGATTTCTATGTAAATGCATTTTTTTTTCTTGGAGGATGTGCAGGAGGATGCCTTCCAAGGTCATGCTGTGAGGATTTTAAGACCTCATTTAACTCAAATATGTACTTCTGTACATGGATATAAGAAAGTCCTGCCTGACATTCAGTTTGACTTTCATTAAAACCACATGCAATGAAGGACTGTGTATGGATTTTCTAAGGCTTTACAAAGTAAGCCACAATGAAAAAGAACTGGTCATCTACTGTGGTATTTTAAAAAGCTTAAAGTGCTTATTATTATCCAGACTAATATGAATATAAGCCTTTTTCAAGAGAGATGATTTTACATTTCTTAGGAGGAAAAGCACAGGTTTTAATTGGTTATTCTCTTCTACTTAGTGCATTTTCCTTGAATAGTGTTTTTCTGGCTCTCTGTCATAACTAACAGGGACACCTGAATTAAAACAGGAATCATTAGAGATATTAGTGAGATGTGCTTTTCTTATTTCTAGTCAAAATGTCCACCGTGTACTTGGACTTTTGTCAAAAAATTACACTCATCTTTTACTAAAACAAGGCAGGGAAACATCGTCTAAGTACCCCAAAAGGGGGAATTTGTATTAAAAAGACTTTAACTTTGGAGGGTACTCCTTGATCCTGACTAACTCAGCCTGCTGAAGTCTTGTTTTCACATCCCTCAAGAAAAGAGGATTGTGGGTTTTGCCCCGCGTTGCTAATGCTGGAGTCACATTGAGCAGGGATCTCTTCACGGGCAGAATAAAGAGGAGGACTATGACTTAATCAAGGAAGATTATGAAGCTTGACAGAAACCATTTAGAGGGTTAATTTGAAAAAATGCACTTAACACTAATTCAGCCAACGTAATGAAACAATCAAGTCAGTTTCTCTCAGACGCAGATGTGAGAAATTAATTTAAAGGCAAGCTGGCTGAGTCCTTAATGTGAAAACAGCACAGTCTCTCACAAAAAGAGCTGAAGGTGGTGGCCGACATCGCTGAGGAAACCAGATCCATGATGATGTGAGAAACCAGTGTCACCATGGAGAGAGTCAAGCACCCAGACTGCTTAGCCATGCAGGGCTTTACCATCAGTGACACCACATGTCAGAAAAGACGGTAAGAAGAAATGCCCATGCAGCCAGCGTCCTGGAGACCATCTTATCTAAACGATCAAAACAAAAAGGGGGCAAGGGAAAGTCAAAGATGGAGGCGAGAGTAAAAGCAACAGGGGGGAAATGAGTGAATAGCAATGAGAAATGAGAGAGTGGAAATGAGAGTGAGGGGGAACAAACGGTTTCTGGACAAGTGAGAGCAAACATTGGAGGGGATGGACCTATAGGGACGCCTGGGAGACGTCTAATATTGACTGCGTATCTTCCAACTAACGGAGAGAAAGGCAGAAGAAGAACGGAGGATCGAGGCCTCCTAATATTAGCAACAGCAGTGGAGAGGGATTTCTCTATGTGATCTCATTAATTTAGGACTCCTCACAAACGCTCGCTCTCAAGGCTTAAAGCTGCGATGATGAGGAATCGACAAGCTAACACAAAGGCTGCTCACACACACACACACCCATACACACACACATACAACGGCTTTCTGTGACAGTGAAGCAGAGATATTGCACTTGCTACATTGTGTTTGGCAGTGTAGCTGTAACCAAGTGAGATTACTGTAAAATGGGATCTCACTTTTTTGAATGGATCAACAAAGCCACAGCACGGAAAGTGATGCCAGATTGCGGCTTTAACGCTTCTCGTTCCTCCGCTAGTCTCGGGCCACACAGACAAAGCACCTCACAGCTGTGTAAGTGGTGTATCCTGCAGTAATTGTGCGACACAAGGAGTCTTTGAGGGAAGATCAAAACTAGATGAGTGACTGCAGGAGACGACATTACTGAATCTGATATTTTTAGAAAATATCACGCAGCTTTGAGGACTGGTGTTTTATCTTGCTTTTTTATTTTAAAAGTATGTCTCCCTCGGGGTCTCTCTGCATATGTACATGCATGTATGGATCAGGCTATGTCCTGCTGACAGAACATCAGAGGATATATTTCAAGTCCCAGCTCAGGGTTTTTGAAGGAGCTTAGAGGGATGCTCTGAACATCAGCCCGACTGCACCTTCAAACAGATTGCCAAAGGTGAAATCCAGCCAAAGCATGATTTATACAGTCATGGTTAAGCAACTCAAAGCACTTGATTAAGGCTACGGAAAGATCACGGTGCGGGTGAAATATTATAACAGCCAATGCTGGCTTGAAACCCAGGATAAGACATGTACATTTTGTTTATAACTCCTTTTAAAAAACGCCTATTTAAGGAGGGAATAATGCATCATAATTTCACATTGCTAATCTGTAAAAGAGGTTCGAAGAAGAATTGGGGGATTACTGTTCCGCCACTGGGCTGGTATCAGGTGTAGTAACACCGCTGAATCAACACCTGTGTAAAAAGCTGAGATCGCAGGTCAGAGCCGGGGTGTAACTTTTTAATGACTTGTTAAGCGTGCAACCCACCAGCAGGGGCTTTAAAAAGCAGTTAGCAGCTAACTCAAAGAGAGAGAACAGCAACCAAAAACGTCTGCAGATAAGCAAAAGAACACAGCTTGTTTGATTAAGTGTAAAAAAAATAACGGCGGTCTAAAGAAGGGACTGTACTGCAGCAATACTGCAAGATCTCTGTGTAAATATATATATATATTATATTTATTCAAAACCCATGTGTCTTAGTGGCCCAAACTAGGCAAATGAAACACAACCAGTCTCAAGTGAGAGAGTCCTGTGCTTTGTCTGCCCTGCCACCTTAATCCCCTTGCTCTGTTTGCTAAACTGTAACAAAGGGATACCTCACTTTCAGGAATGCTAAGCTAAACAGTGAACATAATCCAGACAAAAACTGAATGTCATCCGAAATAAATTTGGTTGAGATGCATTTGTGTATAAATGCATTTTGTGGGAGAATGCTTTGGAGTGGTTGCTACGATAGTATCATTGTAAAAAAAAAAACGTGAACAAGATTTCACATGGACAAGCAATAGCAGTTCTGGCGCCATAAGGTAACACTAAGTACAGTGAAATGCTAATACAGTACGTAGCCTGCACATGATGGAGTGAGATGGGATAATCTGTGTCTGTGCATGTGCATGGCTAACGCAAAGTGACTAATTACACTCCGCTCAGCAGTTCCACTAGATTAAATGTGAAAGCTCCAAAACACACACTTCACCAGACTGGTTTCGACTTGACATTAGCAGTCCACTTCTGGAAAAAAAAAAGCCTTGTTGCTACAGGCAGACAAAACAGAGAGAGAGCAATCTAAACAGCAGCATTATGCACTAGACAGGACTCTCATGTTTGCTGAATGAATGTGCATTTGCATTTTTCATTTCTGAATTTGTTTACTACTTGAGATCAAATAAACACTCAATAGTCCATGGTATGGCTTCTGAGTCTGCGGCACCCTGCTGTGTTAATGTGCCTACTTTTCTCGAAAAAAAGAGCAACAGAAGTCACGTGCAAATGCTCTTGAGGCAATCCTGTATTACATGACGGCCGTGATTCATGGCCTCGCCTGCGCAGCAACAAAAGAGCTTGGTTGGGGTTATTTGGATGCTGTCATGGTTCAGTAAAGCGGCAATGGTGTAGCTTCCTTGCTGTGGTGTGCAGGATCACTATAGCATGACCTGAGCAGACGTGCATCTTTATGTTTCAATTACGTGGATTTCCACATACATGCACACGAAACCGCAGACACACAAAGCTTCTTTATTTGCTTGCCACCTTTTCTCTTGATTTTCATTAAGCAAATTCCCGATGAAACAACACTGACCTGTAGTCAAATCCGGGAAACAAGCGAACCACATTATCAACCACGCCAGTCTGAGAGTCTTCGAGCGACAGGCTCACAACACAACACAGTGATGCAGCACCACACTTGAGCATTTTAAAATCCTTTGGATAAAAATGTCTGCTCTTATGCTAATTTGATACATCTCTGACACCTGTAGATGACAATCCACGGAGAAAAGACTGTGTGTGTCCCAATAACCTCATTATTTGACACCAATTTTGGAACTGAGGAGGACTGACTGTGTTTATCCTTTGACACTCTTACATGGCTTTTGGAGCAGAAAGAAAGAAGAAATCAATAATTCTAGTGCTGTGTCTTCTACACCTGCCAATCACTGACCATTTCCTTTCTTTGTCTCTGGAAAGTAGCCACCAGAACACTATGGTTTAAAGTAATTAAAATGCTCATAAAACTTTCTCCCTTTAAAGTTACTTTAATTAACATTTTGGCCCAACAATGAATCAAAATGACTCAGTATATAAGAGAGGGGTCACTAGTAGTAATGAACTCAAAGAAGATTATCACTTCACTCTGCGGATTCAATTGGATCTAGGAACGGTTTTAGCATCTCTAAGCTAACTGTTTTGGTTTTACAGCCTGCAACTTTAGCAGCAGGTAGCTAAACCCACTGTGTGCTACTCTCCAAGCATCAAACAGCAGACGGACAGGCTAGCAACTAGCTGATCATCATTTAGCAGAGAAAAAAACAAAATTTCCCTCAGTATTTGGTGGTGATTAAAACAGAGCTAAAGGAAGGTCTTTTCATCAGAATAAAACGAACATGAAGGCCACAGTTGCTCTGTATCTGCTGGATATGTCAGGGAACATATTGCTGCAACAAAAGCCGTTATAATTTTATGTGGTTAAAACCTGTCAACACTGTTTTGTTGTGCTGCCCCCAAACTGTTTCAAAAATAAGTTGTTTTGAAGTCAAACAATGGCTTTCTGTTGTTCTTGGTGTAAAAAATACGTTGATTAAGTATGTTACTCAGTCAAGTTGCTTAAAAGCACTCTGTTTTGTGTATTACATCAAAAATCAACAGATATTGCATTTTATCATTTGAGCTGTATCAATATCTGTTACTACAAGGCAGATATCCAACATGGATGATCCAAGCAGACACAGAGAACAAATTTAATCCAAACTCTATTCCTGTTCAGTGAAGCCTTGACTTACAGGACAAGCGTGACTTAGCAGAATTCAGTCCCACTTAATGTAATTAAAAGAAGGGACAAGCATCTCCTCTGCCATCACCATCCCCCCAACTGTCAGCTCTGCCCACTAAAACAGATGCAAATGCAAAAATCTCAGCCAAGATCAATAGTACTGTGAGGAAAACTCACATATGCATGTAAAGTCTGCCCCACTAAAATTGCAGACCTTAGCAGTATGCTATCACTCCCATCTCTCATTGTACACACACACATACACACACATGCACTCACACACTCTATTCACGGCTGCCCACAGGGCTGTGCAGCCTTGTTGGCCAGTGGTGCTGAGCTCATGGCAGTCCAGACAGCACAGACCCAGCTTTAAAAGAGACGCTGCAGCTATCTCTATACAAAGACCCCAGTCAGCAATTTGGTATTCTAAAAACAGATGCCGTCTGAGTTAATGAGTGCACCTCGGAGCACAGCGGCTCAGGGTTTACACAGGGACAGTCTACATCAGCATCTGTGCAAATGCGTCCTCCATTGTGTTTATTTGCCTAAATCAAAGGTTTGGCCTCGTTTGAGTAAAATTTACATTGTGACCTACACAGAGTTAAGGAAAAATATATTTTGTTCGTAAAATGATGCTTCCTATCTTTACCAAAAAATATGAATTTTAAGATTTGAAGTATTGAGTAGCACAGCAGCCCAGTGTCTTTTGAACATTGAAACATGACTTACCATGAAAATCACTTTGCTGTGGTAAAAACTGAATGCACCTTCTTGTGGCTCGAGGAGGTTATATCGGTTATAAAGGTTATATATCTTTCAAAATGACCATCTGACCGCTGGGATTTTGACTTAACAGGATAAAAACTGAGTTAACCCACTCGACTCCATCCAGTCTGTGTTAATGAGCTTGTGAGGGATCACACAGCTGGCTAAAAACAGTGGGGGGTTCAGCTTTCACCAAAAACTGAGGCCGTCCGTGTTCCCAGCTCTAATCTTGAGATCAATAATCTGGGTGTCAATGAAACCTCATGACACTTATGGATTTGTGTAACCTGATAGACCCTATCAATCAGTGTGTTAATGCAAATGCTCCAGCATGGGTCAAGAAGGAGGAAAGCCAGTCAATTTAAATCACAAAAGGCTGAAAGTAAAAGGGAAGCGACAACAGAGAAAAAGAAGCACACAGAAAAATCTAAACCTTATTGCGAGGCTGCATCCCTCTCCTGTTTCTCTGACAGAACAAGGACAGTACATCCCCAATCATCCCAAATTCGACCCTGCTACATGGTGTGTTGTGCGTGCAAGTGACAAGAGAGGCAACGCACTCAATAATTCAACACTTAGTGTGGTATTTTGTGGTCTGGTTTTGATAAAACCAAAGCAGTGGCACTGCTTCTAAGATAAGATAAGATAAGAGACATGTTTTGCATTTTCATATGTGAGAATGTTGATTATTCAAAAATGAATAACCTCTTAGAGCTGGAGAGACTCAGTCAGCTTAAAGTTGTTTTTTGAGGATTTTAAAGGTGTTAATCTAATATACCAGGCCGCTGTGTTTCAAGATGGTATTCCTTTGTGCACTTAAGGTGGCTCTGCAAACTGAATTCCTCCTTCGTTCATTTACTAATCTGCAAAATGATGTCATCCAGCAAGACACATCATGTGCAAGATGCGCACCAAAGGATAACTGCATTATTAAAGAGGAATAATAGTGAAAAGCTGACTCCTTTACCGACCGAGAAGCATGCAAGAGTAAAAATATGGTGGCAACCAAAGACTATTTTCATGATCAAATTATCTGCCTATTATTATTTTTGTCATCAATCTGTTTGATGCATTGATCTACTTAAATGCTTCTTTAACCCAAAGCTCCAAAATTTAATCTCATATTGAAAAGACTGAGGAAAAAATTAGAAATTATTCATAACTAAAAGACTGGAAAAGGAAAAAAACTTTTGCACTAATTTAATGTCTAACTCTGCACTATTTCTAGTTGTTTCTCAGTGAAGATTTCATGCATGAAATTCATCATATATTTTCTGAAAGTGGGCGGATCCCTGCTACAACATTTATAAGGTGGATGGTGGTCTACATTGTTATCTAACTCCTGGGCACAAAGAAATGTATTTTATGTTATATTCTCTTTGATGTATAGTCCAATATAAGGCAGGCAGACGTCACTCGAGTATTCCCTGGATATATCCTCCTCTCCCTCTGAGGAGAGGAGGATAAAGATCGATGTGTGACATAATTGGTAGAGAGAGAGTTGGGCAGCCGCAAAATGCATTAGGGTTGCAATAAAACTGTGCTTTGTTTAATACAATAAAAATACCATTTCAATAAATCAAAAGCTGTTTCTGTAAAGTACACAGTGCTTACAGTCACACACACATAAACAAGTGTAGGAGAAAACCAAAGGGAATGGCACTTTTGCATCATTACTGACTGAACAAGTGATGGTACATGTGATCCAGCAGTTACGGGACACTCCCTGGAAACCTGAGAGCTCGTGTTACCTGCTCATGTCAGTGTCAACGTGGAGGAGACCACCGTGGGAAAAGTATGTGATACCCGTTTTAGAAAAGTAGGAGCTCTTCCACTTTTTAATGGGCCTTTTGTGCAGCGAGTATCTTGCAGGTAAAGTATCACAAGCTGTAATAGATGACTGGCCTAAATGAATATATTACAAAGTGATGGGGTTTCCTGTCCTTTAGAAAAGGCACAGTGATACACTCCAGAAATAAATACCCCAGTTCTCTTATATTTTTTTTACCAT
Organism: Acanthurus leucopareius; assembly: GCA_029814765.1. Lineage (NCBI taxonomy): Eukaryota > Metazoa > Chordata > Actinopteri > Acanthuriformes > Acanthuridae > Acanthurus > Acanthurus leucopareius. The sequence continues at coordinate 2,690,650 of JAQMCX010000037.1, read as the reverse complement.
TTTAGCTGTATTTGCAGGCAAATTTGAACAAATAAAATGATTCTAGGCTTTATGAAGTTTGTCATAGAGACAAATCTGGACTGCTTCTAGCAGGTAGCAACCGAGCACTGGCTTGCAGTTTGCTGGGTAAAGGTTAAACGGGCTTTATGAGTCATGGATCAGAGAGATGAGCGGAGGAGAGACGGAGTGGGTTTGGGGTCAATACCAGCAGTGTGCAAATGGTGGGAAAATACTGGGAGGATGGAAAAAAATAGGAAAAAATGCTGGGCAAACAAGCGTAAAGCAGAGCTGTGCAGCCCTCCCAGGCATGGAAGTGACTGTGATTAAAAGAATGTGGATGCACTGAAATGTCATATTGAATATTGTTTCTTTTATGGAATAACAAGCTTGTGAAGGACAGGGGTTACTAAAATAATATAAAAAAATTAGATATTAGAATAACGTGTGAAAAATAAGTTAACCACCTACGGATAATTTCGCTCCTGGCCTTTTACAAGATGTAAAAAAAGACTTCACAGATATCATCTGATCAGCGGTAAAAACAAAGCTATTCCCTCTGGCCTCCAGCCAAGTCATTAAAACAGTAAATTATCTGTGAACTTATCCCAGAAGCTGTGAGGAAACCACTCCTTTATTTAAAATAAAAAAAAGGTTAAGCAGAATATCATTCCTAAGAGAGACAGTTAATTTTGCCTCACAAATTGCCAAATTAAATGAGTCCCTGCTTCCTGGTGTTAAATGGTTCATCTTTGACCAGAGATAAGAGTTCTTGTAAAAAAAAGCAACTAGATGATAATTAAACATGCTCACACCCCCTGCTGATGATATTTTTTAGTGAATACACATGTTAGAAGTAATATCTTCTATTGCCCTCTATTTATCTCTGTCTTTGCAGTGCCTTTGTGCAGATAGTGTGTCTGTTTTTAATGTAGCTAATGTGTGTACAGTCTCTATCTTTCTTAGCAATCAGAGCAGGGACATTCTGGTTATCTTCTCCCCACAGAACAACAACCAGAAGATCAAAGACAGTATCTAATTTGGAAGAGAGCGGTCAAAATCTGTGTTCCTCCTTTTGATCAGTATTAGCTGCAGAGTTTCAGAGCCTGAAATCTACAGAGAAGTGCTCTTAAGATATCTTAATCATCATCTAAACCTCAGCCCGTTTGTCTCATTTCTTCTGTCCAACTGTTATAAGATAAACTGCTGCACAAACAGTCATGGATGCATTAGGTCAGGCTGCAAAAAGGCAAGAGGAGTGAAGCAGCCTGGCTTGGAGAGGACAATGCAGCGTATCTGGCAGTTCAAAAAACAGCCAGCCTAGCAGTTTCAGGGGTGAAAGAGACAGAGACAGAGAGGACAGAGCAGAGTGGCAGGGTGGGGCGTTTTCAGTGATGTGAAACACCATTGACTTTTATGGGACGGCATCCAAAAGCATCAAATGATGCTGAGCGAAACAAACAGGAGAGGAGTGACTCTTACAGTAAGTCACTGTACCCACAGCCGGGACATCAGGTGACATGAGTCACATGCTGAAAATAAATTCAAAAATGAACAACAAATTAACGTCAAGCAAGCTTTTAAAATCAGGAATTTTGTCTTCAGTGTCAGTTTTCAGCAGTTCTTAAGTCATTTTTCTATTACTCAGCTTTCTCCAAATTATAGACAGTAGACTAAGTAATCTTAAATGCAGAATTAGGCCACATATCTACATCACATGTGCTGCTGTGTTGAAAACTTTAGTAGGTAAAAAATACTTTGGTTTAAAAAAAATTTTCATATTTACCATTTCCTATGCTCATACATTGATGCATTATAGACTCTGAGCTTCTACGTTTTGTTGTGTCATGCAACATCACAGGCTGGCCTACAATAAGGTTGTAAATGTTAACATACAAATGCTGTTTGTAAATTTAGAAGATTGTATCAGATATTTTTTTAAAAAAGAAGGGGAAACCCCCCTTGGAAAAACTACTGTCATGTGGACCAGACCCTAGTGGCATAAAATTAATAAACAATGTGAAGCATTGTTCAATCAAAATACTTTTAAGTGTGTGTCATATGGGGGTTTCCTCTTACCCTGCAGTGTACTGTGTGGGCATGTAAAGCATTTGAATTGCACAGTTGTAATAAAATTTAATGCTGGAATAAACAACTTGCTTAACAAGGCAGATGTTATATGACTTGCTTTCTTTCCTGAAGGCCCATAAACACAAGGGTCTGCCTGTAATCGCTTTATCAATTAACTGGCACATCTTAATAGAAGCCTTTTTCAAGCTGAGAACCACTTTTGTTCTTTATCCTCATCATCTGCTTGCTGGACAGTTTATCTTTTTCTACAAAGGCACTCTTTCACGTTAGCCAGAGGGCACTTGTTGAAGGCAGGCTGGCCTCAGAAAAGCCTTCTCTCTGGGGTCAGACGAGTAGGATCGAGGACACATGCCAGGCTCCATTGAACTGGAGCCGCTCTTCCTACACCATGCACAAATTGATGATCAGCAGACGTTCAATGTAGCACATCGCTTAAGCAGCTGAAGCCAGACCCACAAAGTTTTTTATTCTTAGCACCAAGAGTTCCCCTAAATGGTACAAGAAGACCTTGTGACATAAATTAACTTTTCTTACATAACTGAGAGACTTCAATGTATCTGTGTGCCTGAACCTCTTAGCCTCACAACCGGGGTACCTCAGGGTTCTGTTCTGGGTCCCCTCATCTTTTCACAAATTTGCCAGGTTTACTTTTCTCTGACATGCTGTTTCCTACCACAGCTATTTCAATGACACACAACTAATTCTGTTTTTGCGCAGTAAAAAATCTTTTGTGCTAAATTCAAGTGATCAAGGTGCTGTCTGGAAGTAGCAGAGTACTGTTTCTAATTATTAACTTACCTGATATGGGATTGGTGCAAAGACTCATGTACTAACTAATACCCAATAATGCCTAACTAATCCCGGCCCGATCCAGAAGTTAGGCAATATATTAGGTATTTTGCATACTGACATTGGCAGAATTGCACTGACCATCACCTGAAGTTAAACCTTGATAAGACTTCCTAATCTTCCATCCATGACCTTGCAACTATCACTGACAACTCAGAGGTCTCCTCAGCTTGAACTGCAAGAAACCTGGGTGTGTCACTGGATGACCAGCTGTCAACATTGCTGCAACAACCTGCTCATGCAGCTCATCCAAAGAGCAGCAGCCTAACTGCTCGAGTTTGTTCAAGACACTGGCACTTGCCTACAGTGCTGTGAATGACTCAGGCCTTGGCTCCTACATCGAAGACATGGTAAAACTAGACACCCCAGCTGGTCTGCTACACTCTGCTACTCCCTCACTATGACATGGCCCACCTACCACTTAAAAAATCATGACTGTTTGCTGTTCTGTCTCCAAGATGGTGGAACGAGCCCCCCATTGACAAAAGGACAGCAGAAACTCCACAGATCTTCTGGTGCAGACTGAAATCTAATCTAGTCGGACTCACTTGGCTTAGATTGTTTGTTGTTTCAAAATGAATAGTTGCATTATTTAACAAAGTTGGTGTTTTTTATTTTTGCAATTTCTGGGTCATATTTTCATGGATGAATACACTTACTGTAATTCATTTTGGATAACAGCCTCAGTTAAATAACTGTAGTGTTATTTATCAATACACATGGTTGAATGTGCCAGAAAAAAAGTTACCACAATATCCTCCAGACATACATTTCACCCATTTCACCAGACATTTCACCCTATGGCACCAGAATTGATAGCGTGCATTGGGGTCCCGTAGGTGTTGCATGAACAAAGTCAGCTTTAGGCCAATGAAAAACCTCAAAAAGCAATACATAATTACACAGTCTGCGAATCATGTGTAAAGGCTCTAAGATAAATCCCCCATCAAACTAATCTCTCCTCATTGCTGGGAGTAGCAAGATATCTACCTCAGAGAAAAGAAGCTCAAAGAATCAGCCATAGCTGACAGATTCAATTATGTCTCGTACAAACATCTTTAATAATTACTGTTAAGGCTGGTTGGTTCCCACCCGTCATGTGGTGCTGGTGCCTTGAACCAATTGGATGTTTGGTGCGATAAGAGGAGCTCTTTAATGGCTTCTTTGACCTAAATCCTCACTAATCATTTTAGAGCTGTGACAAAGATTCTGGCGGATGGGGGGTAATATTATTTTTAAGCTTTCTGTACAGCGAATTAAGCTCCCACCACTGGGATTTGAACATTCTTCCTTTGTTTCACTAAAAACTGGTAAAAAAGGGTGCATGCTCTTGACACAAGTTTACATCAAATCCCATCATATCTCGGTTATGATCCACTCAGCTCTCTCATTTTAACAAGACTAAATAAAGACATCGAGGTAAAAGAATCTGTGGAAAATCTCCAACGCCTTTGAAAAAGCATTTTCACATGTTCTCTCATTCAAAAACACTTGGAATTTTCAAAAAAAATTATCAATTTTTGTTAATATATGGATTTACAGTCAAATTAAAAGCACAGAAAACAAATCTGCCTGCATATGGCGCAGTATGTAAAATAAATCAGCCCTTCAGACGGATATGCTGATATGTTTTTACACTCAGCAAGTGACAGCTACTACCAGTCTGGCAGCTCCTCTGCTCTCACCCACTCTTCCATCTGTTGCCCACCTGATCCACACAAACAACTCATCTGCAGCCTCCATGCAGACTCTGACCTACTGATGACGTTCTGTTTTCAAAGGACACTGAAAAGGTGAAATAGGTGAAGAAAATGGAATTACTGACCTTTGGAGCTCATTTTTATAAAACTTTGTATGTATGTATGTATGTATGTATGTATATAGCATGAGTGTTGTATATATAAGTGTGTGCGGTTGTAAAGATATCTCTCCTTTTATTAGTCTATCTTGTTCTATTTGAGCTGAGGCTGAGCATGGCTGATGATCACAGCAGCATATCTCTCCTCTGTTTGTCAGCTTCCTCTTCCTTAGTCATCCCAGGTGTCTCCTCACTGTTTTACCAAGTTCATTCCCTCTTTTCTCCTAAGCTATCTTCCTTCTCTCCCATTTTCCTTTCTTTTCTTTCTTACTTCCTCTCCCTTTTCCTCTCCCTTTTCCTCTCCCTCCTCTCCTTTTTATCTTTCTTTTCCTTTCCTTTCCCTTTCTAAAATCTCTTTTTTTTACTTTCCTCCCCTTTCATCTTCTTTCTTTTCCATTCTTCTCCTCTTCCTCCTCCTCTCCTTCTCTCCTTTTTTCCTCCCCTCCTCTACTCTGATCTTTCCTCTTCCCCTCCTCTCTTTCCTTTGCTGTCTCTACTCTTCTCTCTTGGTTTACAAACCTCAGTTAACCTAAATTTACTACTGGAAACAGGTAAATTATTGACACTTATACTGAGTGTTAAGTGTTTCGTGTGGAGCTACAGCTAACAATTGTTTTTATTATCAATTAATGTGACAATTATTGGTCATTTTATTAAAAATATAAAAAGTAAAAAGTCAGAATTGTTAAATATGCACATCACAACTAACCAAAGAATGACTGATGATGAAACTTTTAATGACATGATGTTAAACTCAAGCTCCTCATAGTGCTTCACTGTGCAAAAAAAACAAAAAACAAAACTGGGTCTGTCCCATCTCCAAGGGATAATATCATCTTCCCAAAAAAGAAGGGGGGAAAAAAAGCAAAAACCATCTGTTTTGTATGGAAGGCAGGGAGAACAACAGCATCTGCTCTCTCAAGGACCCACCGGCAGCAGCAGAGTGTCACACTCCAGGCTCGGCTCCACATTTTCCAATTCATCAATCTTGAGCCAGTCATGCTAATTTAATGCGTCCTGGGCCCTTAATGAAAACAGCCACCCAAACATTTCCAGCTGTGAGCCGAGGGTGAGAGGGTACAGAGGAGGGGGTGTGGGGGCTGAGAGATGCCCCTCCCATTTTCCCAAACTCACTATCATCGCCGCGGGGTGCTGATGCTATTAACCCAATGCACAGGCCTGCAGCAGAATCTATAATGCTAATTGTATCCATTTGAATGCAGCTTCCTGGTGGTCTCAGCCATGTGAGCCAGGGGTTTATAAATCCACACAGACGCAAAAAAACAAAAAAGACAATGCAGGATGTTTATATTACGACTTCATTAACATGTGCACCTGCATACTTCACTGGCAGTTGCTTATAGTGAGGGGGCTTACCAACCGCTTGGGGGAAATTATAGGAAGAAACATTGTTTCCTTGATGCCTGAGGCAGTGCAGAAAAGTATGCATTGTTACAAAAACACAAAAAATCTCAGCTACATATGATATAATGATACAATATAAAAAGAGATTTTTTTCAAAGCATTTGTCACTGTATCAGGGATAGTGGACCACTAGAAAATACAAAAATCCTAACTATATGAGCCAATGGTGTAACTATTATGCAATTTTTTCCCACCACTGATTCATCTTATAGTAAGTTATCCATCAATCAGTTTAATTTAAATGAAGATTTACTTTTCTTTATTTTAATATCACTGTAAATGTGATATCAGTGTGTTTGGCTGTTGGTCCAGACAATAAAAGGCATTTGCCTTTCAAAACTTGCAGCACGCATTTTTCACCACGTTTTAACATTTCATAGAATAAATAATGAACAAAATAGTAAATAAATAAACAGTTAATCTGAAACAACTGCATTATTAGTCCTTTAACTAAGAATTAATCTAGAGCTAATTTGACAGCCTGATATAAAACTATTTTTGATACTTAATTAATAATTTTCTAGTTCCAGCGTCTCAAAAGTTGGGATCTGCACTAGTTTCTTGGTTTAGATACTTTTTAAACTAAATATCTCTCAACTTTCTTCTGTTGGTCCAACAATCAAGCATTTTAAAGGCATCTGCTTGGGCATTAGAAAATTATGACAGGCAGTTTTCACAATTTTCTGACTTTTTATGGAACAAACTATTAATCTACTAGTCAAGACAACAATGGGCAGAATGATTGATAACAAAAACAGCTGTTCTAAGCACAAAGGGTAATTAGGTTGGCTAAACAGATGCACAAAAGAATGATGTATTTATTCTGTTGCTAGTTTAAAGTGATCTACTCCTGGAAAACATGGCCTTAAAATGCCATTTCAAAAGTCAAACATCAGCAGTAAAGACAACATTGGACTAATATCAATATTGCTGTTAAGATGCTGATTTAGACCGACAGGTTACATCAAAATATCCCTTTAAAATGATTTTTGCTCTCCATAAAAGAAACAGTCAATAAAAAGGTAATAGGGACAGAAAGCTAAAGCGCAGTCATATCACAGTTTCAATCTCACCTGGGAGAAATGAAAGGGAGTTGACCTCAACCCTGATCCCCCAAAACAGCACCAAAAGCCATATTATGCATCTCCCCCTTGGTCTAAAATAAACAGTGTCATCACTTAAGGCGGGGACGTGCGGAATGAGAATGCACCTAAAACCCTGCTATAAGCTCCGTCACCTGACTTGTGTCTAATGGGCCGTGGATAAATGGGAGAGTGACGATGACACTGCATCTGCCGTGAGTAATGTGCTGTGTGCTGCCTCTGCGCCGGGAGCCGTCACGCAGGAGACTCAAGTCACGTCTTGTGATGTCACCTGGGAGGATAAGCTCGCCAACAGCGATGGTGGTGCCAACACACAATAACTGCCATGCCATGACATGACATGCCACAGCATTACGTGTGTGTGTGTTCACTTCTAGAAAAACTGATCGTAAATGATTAATGGTTCAGTCTAATGGCTTCATAAGTACTTGATAAAATGATCACTTTAATAACCAGATGTTCAATGGCTTTTAAATGTGAAGAGATAAATTTTAGATATTTTTAGCTCCATTCTGTTCAAGAAGCATCTTGTTGATAATAAGTCAGTATTTAATTTCACTGGGGGACAAATTAGAAGAAGAATTCTTTAATGCCACATACAATTATGATGAGTTCAACATTGCTGGGGAGGTCTGAAGTGGACTGGAGCACACAAATTTGGGCTAAAAAAGCTTTCAAACTAAACTTCAGCTTTGAGAAACTCCAGATGGAGTCAGGGACTGACAAGAGAACTTGCCTTTCCAAAACATATAAATGTTTTTGATGGCTAGGGAAAAACCATAGCCCTTGGAGGAAACCTACGCAAACATGCAAACTTCAGCACACACTAAGCCATTGTACTTATACATCTGTATTATTCCTCCAGATGGCCTCTGTGATAAAGTCTTGTTCTATTGTGGAGGTTCACTGAGCGTCACTATGAAATGATGGCTTATTAATTCATCCTGAACTGTCCAATCAAACAGAGAGTTCTGATATTGACCTAAGTTGTTATTAGTGTAGGGTTGATTCGCAGGAGATAATGATGTAAACAAAAACATTTTTCAGAGAGAAAAATATAGAAACCATATGAAGTCTGGTGTCAGCTTCTGCCATGTTCAGTGTATACAAGAATAGAGTATGAAATGCTGAATGCACCTTTTTTTTAAAAAAATGTAGGTTAGCAGACTGATATTAGCATTCTAGCACAGCGTCAGGTTGCACAACAGATCAGCAGGCTTCCAATTCACTCCAACTAAATACATTTACCCAATGAATACAGAGCTTGCACAGTCAATCTATGTCATTTACATACACTATAGAGTATGAAACAGATGAGCGGATGCTTAGTAATAAAAAAAAGGGAGTTATTTGCATGAAGCCTGGTTGAGGGTCCATGTAAACAACATGTCATACGGCATAACAGAGTGTTACAACAACAGCAGATGCTAACTGGAAGCATTAACACCGCATGAAATAACTCCACACTGTAGGACAGGTGGATCTTTATCACCAGCACAATGATTTTTCCTGCTCATGGATTGTTTTTGTATCAGTTGTGATACCTGCTGGTCACATGTCACACTGTGCACCGCAAACAATCATCAAACCAGGCATCTGTTATGTATCACCAATCAAACAAACACATCTTTGCAACAGGACGACGTGCGGCCCCGATGGGAATTAAACCACCAGCCTGCTTGTTATTGATTCCTCTACCACTGAGCATCACGCCAACTCTGTATACATCCATGTGCAAATAATATGAAGACATTAAGACACAATATTGAGGGATTATGCAGTGTGTTATAAAGACAGTGAGGCACACTTGTGGATTCAGGGACACTCTATTGTTCCCTCACAAACACAGACAGCCTACATTCCACCATAACATCACATCACATACAAACACCCTGTTTGCCCATTTACTCTTTATCACATTCATATCAGCATGCTGGATTGATTAACTGATTCATCTTTTAGTAAGATTTATCTTTGACAAGGACAAACAAGAAGCTAAAGCCAGAGAATCTTTAGCACAATTGCTTTTAAACTGATTAATTTTCATCAGATTTGCTGCTTTTGTCCTTGGCTGATTGCTCAATCGATGGACTGACTGTCAATTTCAGCACTAAAACTGCAAATACAAGCTATTCCTCCACAAATGGGCTTTGAATTCAAGACATGAAACATTGTCTTGAATTGACTTTAACCAATCAGATGTCATCTCCAACTGGCAGGTAAATCTTGAATGTAATCCACTGCTCTCTGTCTTGGCATTCAGGAAAACGGAGAACGATAAATCTTCCCTTTTATTAAATAACAGGTGAGAAGGAGACAATATTTTGAGGTAAAACCCGCACAAAAATGCTCTTTTATCGAATCCTTCAATTTATTATTTATGGAAGAATCAATGAAAACGGTTCATTATTAATGAAAAACACACTGCCCCTATCAGTATTCCTAAATCCTCTATCTAAAAAACAAGGCCTTAGTGGATTTTGCTGCCCCCCTTAAAGTCTAAACACTTAAAGCTGACAGTAAAAGGAGGTGAGCTACATCTGGCAGCATCTCTGGCAGACATCAGATAATCCTCGGAGCGCTGCGGGGCCTGTCCGCACCGGCCGGCAGCGGCGACAATACGCGCAAATCCTGCTACTACTACCGCTACTGCTGCTGCCGCTGCTGCTGCTGCAACCGCCTCTGAATACATCCATTCAACATCACAGCCGATCAACACATTGCTCTTCCCTCCCTCCGCTCGGCTCGGCTCTTCAAGATGCAGTGCATGCAGTGCGGCGGGCGCACAGGCTGCAGTGGTCTGTCTGCCTTTGATGCTCAGCAGAATCCAGTTAAAAAAACACGACAATCGGCGTCAGCTGCGCCTCCATATTGCTGTATTATTTGCACCTGGTCATCCAAGTCAAGCAGCATCACCGGGATGCTGTGGTGAATAAAAAAATGCACCGACTTTGACACATCCACTGCACCACTATTCTCGTGATGGTACTGAGGACAACGCTGGGGGGAAAAAAACGCGATCCCAGTCATCGAAAGAAAAAGACAAAAAAAAAAAAAAAAAAAAGGGAGAAATGGTCAAACTCACCGTCTGCTGCAAACCGGCTCCTGTTTCCTCCCCCCGCCGCCTTGTGAGCGTGTTATCGATGCTGGAGAAAATGATGAGGTGTGTATGCGTGTGTGTGCGTGTTTGAGGGACCGTGCCCGGCCGGTGTGTCCGTGCCCCCACTCTCAGCCGCTGCAGCAGCAAAGCTGTGGTCCACACGGATCCTCCGCTCTCCTCACCAGCTCCCCCGCCGCTGTCAAAACCAGCAGCGACGAAGATCGTCTGCGCTTTCGAGAGGATGACTCACTCAACGGCGGAAAACCTGACCCGCTATCCGGGTGGATTCTGCTTGATTGGGCGGCGTTCAGTCTAGGCGCCGGCGGTGACACTGCTCGTGCAATGTGAATAAATCTGGAAGAGGATTATTAAACCTTATGCTTCCCCAGTTTTCATTTTAATGTTTTGTTTTTATTAAAAATGGATCACATCCGTCTTCCTACAAAATAAATGTCTACATAAATAAATAGCCTAAATTTTGTTACGTTTTACAGCTCAATGCACTTCAGGTATCTAAATTATCAGGTTAATGTTGAAAGCTGCAGATAATTGTTCTCAAAAGGAAATTGATTTTTTTATTTCAACGAAGTTATTAAAAATCTTGCAATTTATTTATTGCCTTACTCAATTTCCACCTTCCACGCTATGAATAGGCTCTTTTTTTTACCTGATACTTCTGGTAGAAGGAGAAATGATCAGAGTGAGACCTCTTTATTTTTCTTCTCCTTTCAGCGGCTCGTTTGCCAATCCGGTGCAGAATGAAAGAAAGAAAGAAAATCCCAACTGCAGCGACCCCGTTTTAATGAGCGGCAGCAGCGGGACCTGCAGACGGAGATGTGCCTGAAATGAACAATGTATCCTTGCAGACTGCTGTTGTCGTGCCTGAATGTATCTGATGAAAACGCTCTATATTGAAAAATAAAGTCAGTCTTAGTCTTGTATGTTAGTGGTAATCAGATAATTGTTTTGTTTTGTTTTTTGGTTTCTGGGTTTCTTTTTGAAACTGTACATTTTTTACATGAATTAACAGCTTTCCTTTGTGGTTTTGTTAATCTTGGATTTGCCTGAAAAATTCTACACTTTTCTTCTGATGTTTAAAACTTGATTTCTGAATTTAAGATGATACAATTTCGAAATATAATCACTAAATTTCCCGTTATCTCTATAAACCCTTTGGAGCAATATGATGCAGTGTAGCAAATGTAGTGATACTTCAACAATTCACTTTTTGGGGCACCCTGGTGGGGGAAGGTTTTTGGGCATTTCCTGTGAAATTCAGGGTCTTTTAGTTCGGGTACAGACAGTCATAAAAGGTGCACATTTGCTTAGATGCTGCATTTAAGTAGACCTAAATATATATATATATATCCGTACTTGCTTAGTTTCACTCTGTGTAGCTCTATAAATCTACTCCACTACGCTTTTCTGGCAGTTTTAGTTACAAGTCACTTTAAAGATTACAATTTTTCATACCCTCTCACCCAATAAGAATCTTATATCTCTAAATTTGGTGAATTCAAATTTTTCTAATAAAATGAAGAATTAAGCGTTCCTTTATGGGATGTGAAAAAGCTGCTATTTCTTAGGGAAATTAAGTTTTCAAAACCCCTATTGATTACTTGGGAAAAAAGGCTACTTTTCCATGATCACCAAAAGTTTTTCAAAAAAGTCTTTCTCAAAAAACATATTCTTTCAGGACAGCTGCACTGCAAACACATGATGATCTTAGACTATGATGTACTGCTGTAGTAAATAAAGTACTTAAAATGAGCCTAAAACATCTACAGGCGTACAACACAACTTATACATCTATACAGCAGCTGTATTAACCCAAATACGACATATAAGATAGTAAAACACTGACACTGATCATTTTACTGCACAGTGAGTACTTCACTTTTGATACTTTAACTATAATTGGTGGCAATACGTACATGATTCTACCTGAGTAAGGTTATGAATGCAAGTGTTTCATCTGCTGTGAACTTCTCTTCTAGTGTAGTATTGTGACTGTGAAGTGAAGGATCTGAACACATCTTCCAAGATTATATACTGTTGATTCTACAACAAGGCCTCCAAAACAATAACTTAAAAGAAGACACTGGTTCTTAACGTTTGTCAGACGCAGGTGTTTCTCTGCTATCAACACTGGACAGGTGGCCCATGCAGACACAGACATGACCCCCCTGGTGTCAAACGGCCCATTGCCCATCACATTATCATTACTGGCTTACCAATCAGCATCACGCTTTGAACTGCAGAACTCACATGACAGCTGTGTGTATGTTAGATCACCGCTCACCCACGTTAATTCCAATGTAGTACAGCCCAAACATGTTTTACACATCATGATCTTGTCCTACACAGCAGTAACGTCCACAGTTTCGAGTTTAAAAACAAAGAGGAGTCTCAGCAATGGAGCTCAGATCAGGAAACATGATCCAACATGAGATTAAAAGGTGTTGGTATGTACAACAATTTCATGCTCCTGCATTCAAATGTGCAATTACTTTCCATGGGTGTAACTTAGAAAACATAACATCTTCATGTTGACCCAAAAGATTGGGTTTACACTGTGCAGCCTTGTTTGATATTCATGCACGGCTGCTGGACAAATAGGATGTGTGTGCGCAGGTGTGTCCCCGCTCTAACCGACTGGCAGGGATCTGTGGAGAACCACAGCGGTGTGTAAACCGTTCTGCCAGTTTCTTTTCAATGAGGAGAGACGTGACGACAGACGGATTCTTTTTGCAGCGTGACATTACAGACATACTACTGTGGAGTGTGAAATATTCCCTGGCGTTTTCAGCACATTTTCATTTCTCAAACTGTGTGTGTAGAGTCTCTCTCTGTCCCACAAGTCTGATATAATATATAAAAGGTAAATCTAATTTTGCAGTATTACTAAAAATATACCATTTAGGTCTGTAAACTGACTAAAAAAGCAACAATTTGTAAGGATTTTTCAAGGAGCTCTACGCTTGACAAAACATTGAATACAATTTAGTTTCATTTTACATTTTAAGGATCTACTCCAAACCTTCTCCTAAGCACTGTGTACTTAAAAACCAGTTTATGCAGGCTAGAACATATTTACTACAATGTCTCTTTTGATGGCTACCACTGTGTACTGTTATGGTTTACACAACAGCCTTCCCGGCTTGGTCAGAGAGCGACATCCCTGTCAAACAGTGATACAAAGCAGATTCCCCTCACTGATAAGCAGGAGCTTCTTCACACTGAATATCCTGATATGACTCAGGTGGGAAGACAGGAAGAATGGGCCTTGTGTCTTTCTCAAGTATTTTATGTGTTTCCTGTTTACTGATTTAAACTCAGATCTCAATCAGATGTGCAACTGGTTCTATATAATCACTTCAGGTGATTTCTAGCCATGACAAGACAAGTTTAGACAACTTGCACATGCATCTCCTCCCATACTGCGCTGCTGTTTATATAAGTAGATGGCACTTTCCTGGCAGACATCAGGCTGACAAACAGTATGTGCCAACTGATGTCAGAGGCAAAACAGAGCAAAGCCAAAAGTATTGATTACAAAAACTTAAATGTGACCACTTTTTTAGTTTTGCAATTTCAGCTTTCAAAATCCCACTCCAAGCAGCAAAATAAAAGGGGAGGATTGTGTAACACATATCTGCCAGATCAGGGATAAATTTAGGCAAACGTGGGCACGCATACATTGAGAAGACTGTAAACGAGAAGGGAACTCTAATGGTTGCTAGGGAACACCATAAGACCAGACAATCCAATTCTGTGAGGAGGACAAGGACGAAGAGGAGGAGGAGGAGGAGGAAGAGAGACGGGCAGCTCCTGCCACAATATGCAACTAATAGTGCAGTGCGGTATGTGCTATATTTCCCACTCACTTCATGTAAACACAGCCTGGCAGACCTCACTTTACCTTGGCACTTTTGGCCTCTCACGCTCAAGCAAACTGCCAAAGGGATGAACTTTGCCAGAAAGTGTTAGTCTCATGTTCACCTCATTTGTCTGCACTCGTCAAAGACACTCAGTCCCCGCCACACACAGCTGGACAGAGGGCTTAAATAATGCTTTGCTCTGTATTTGACAGTCTAATTTCACAGCTACAATTAAGCCCCTGTATTAGAGGTTTTTAGATCAGCAGAGGTGTGTGGTGAAGTTCAAAAAGTGAGCCCTGCAAAAGCAAATTCTAGTTCAAATGAAAAAATGTTATGTTCTGGCAAGTATTTTAGAAAGTAATTAGGCTCAAAATCAAATGAAACCAAATGTCTGTGGCTAAAATACAGCTCAATCTGAAATACTCTCTTTGCCAGGGCTGCTGTACCTTAATTATTAGGAATAATAATAAGGAATAAGTTTCTACGCAATCCATGCAAATAAACTAATAGGTTTATTAATCCAAGGTATTTGACGATATATATTTTCTTAACGATAAAGTTATACTTCCATGCATCTGTTTGTTACAGAAACACATTTTCTGCCGTATTTCCGGCTTTTAACACAGATCCTCATGTAGGATCTGTCACCTCAGTATCTGCCTTTACCCACTTAGAACAGCCTTCTAGACTGAGGCCAAGTGTAGGCAGCACAGCCATAAATCAGACCGTGATGTCTGGGTGAAGCCTGTCATGGTGAAGCTCAAGCTGGCATTGACAAAAAAAAAGGGAGGGGGGTGGGCATCAATCTATCAAGCAAACCAGTTGCAACTTTGACAGTTTGAAACCGGGAGCGGGGCATCAGTCAGATGAAATACTTGACATATTATTCTATACTTGTGTGTTTCTGACATGTGTCATTGTTGCAGAGGTTTGTAGGTATGCCTCCTCGTGGCACATTGTTCACGTTGACTGGGGTAACGAAAGTGTGACTGGGAGGAATGACGCCGTGGAATTTCAGTGGATCTTCAATGGGATCAAACAATAAGAGCAGAAAATCAACGTGTGCAGTTGTAAAGAGAGTCAATTCATCATAGGAAGGCACGTAACATTCCTTTGTGACAACTCTGTCGTGGGGCTCCTTGTGATCTGTGTGTGTGTGGCAGTTGAAAGTGAGGACAGAAAATGTGACATATATTCCCAACTTACATATCTTTTGAGCAGTTTAAGAAATCATGGAGAAGTCAATAGAAAACAGAATTTATGTCTCGCTATTGAAAATCAAGTTTTATTTTTTCACGACATTTTTATTTTTTTTTCATTCCACCAAGCAACAAAGGAGGGAGGAATCAAGACAATTAGGAGCCTCACACTGTAAAAAGTGTGTCATTTTATAAAGTCTGCGACAACAATAGCCAGGGCTGAGGAATTTTGGCTTGACAGAGGTAAAAGCAAACGGTTTGTAGCATTAACGGGTCATAATATAGAACATGCTTTGTACAATGAGTAAAAACAGTGATTCCCATTCTGATACTTTCTCATTTATATCAGAACAGACATCATTGTAGTTGTACGTGCTAATACAGGCTGTTGAAATGATGAGTTAGCTTTTCTTTTTGTCATATTCTTACATTTTAACAAGAACACT
Organism: Acanthurus leucopareius; assembly: GCA_029814765.1. Lineage (NCBI taxonomy): Eukaryota > Metazoa > Chordata > Actinopteri > Acanthuriformes > Acanthuridae > Acanthurus > Acanthurus leucopareius. The sequence continues at coordinate 2,674,701 of JAQMCX010000037.1, read as the reverse complement.
AGCAACAACTCATAATTACTTCAAATACTATTTACATTTTCTTGATTAAGAATGACATTTTATAAAGTTCATGAGGTCTTTCTTCCGTACAGTGTTCAAAATAGGCAGTAATGTTAACTTTCTCTCACTGTGCAATCACATTAATTGATGCGTAATAATGTATTCAAGTATTTAAAAATGTAAATGGACATCACTCTCATATCATTATAAAATAACTAACATATTATGTTACCCCCATATTTTAGTGCCACATTACCGTCTTTGTGCAATCAGTCAACCAGCATTTCAACCAGCTTAAAATTCATATATATATGAACTTGTGCACACATACGTTTCCTTTCTCTGATCAATCATGTAAATGATTTCATCATAGTGTCAAAACCTGCTGAACTCCTTTGAAATGTATTTATTATTCTGCCTTCATCATATACCTGTAAAGAACAAGTTACATTATTTTTGTATTAACTGTATTTTCTCTTTAATAAATAACCTTATTATTAAATTTCTTAAACAGTACTTAAGTGTTAAGTAAACCATTGTTTGGTTTTACACTCTAAACTGCTCCCTAGATTTAAAAAATAAAGTCCAGTTTGCTCCCTTTTCAACGGTTAATAAGTCAGGTCCTCGTCTTCTTACCTTAAAAAACTCTCTTGTGTTCACACTGTTCCCAGGCCGGTGACTACAGCTTGGAGACGAAGGGGAGGCCCTCGTACATGTCGGCCTTGAGCTTGGCCCATTCGGCCAGTCTCTGGATGGTGCTCTTCTCCTGGCTCAGCACGCTGGCCGCCTTCCTCAGCTTGGCCTCGTTGCGCTCCAGGTAGCGCTCCCCCTCGCTCTTTAGGAAGTTCAGCCTCTCGATGCGGTTCTCGTTCAGCGGGATGTCCTCGCTCATGTAGGGGTTGAAGCGGAAGTAGGTGTCGGGGGGCAGGAGAGCATCCAGCATGGTGTGCACCTCTGAAATAAGGATTAAATAATAAGGAGAGAGCCTTTAGCAACCAAAGTCACATAAGAGTTAGAGCATATTTTGCATTCTCTCTCTCACTGAGCTTTTGCTGTGACTGCAAACTTCTAATCTGGGATTTATGAATAACCGCTTGGGGCATCAAACACATACGACCAACATGTTTTTGTTGTCTTACCCTCTGTGTCCGTGGCACTGCTTATGACATTGGTGAGCTTGGCCTTGAGGCTCGTGTAAGACGTGCTGTTCTTCCCCGTCGTCTCGTATCGTCCTGTGCCCAGGGACAACACACACTGCAGTGGTGTGTTAGGCCACAGACACTTACACTCATGAATGGCCAACGCTGTGGGGTTGTTGATTAGGAGACCTCCATCCTAAAGAAAGAGACAGATGCGAGGGAGGGAGAGAATCACTAATAAATTAAAAGAAGACAGACAAATACTTCAAAGTGACCCAACTACAAGGCAAAAAGTCAATTGAGTGTGTGAGAGCGTGACTATTTAATGCCAATACTGCATCTACAAGACAAGTAGTAGGTCTGGTTTAATTTACATTGTCTGCAGTGGGTATTTTCACATGTAAGACATGTTTATTCAGCGCAAAACATTTACTTTTTACATTATCAGCCACAAAACTCTCACCTTCAGCATTTCATTGGTCAAATACGCTTACTAACCAAGATTAATGCACGGGAAGGACATGTTGTATGTAAAGAATTTGCCTCTAGGTTGAACATAATAGTAGTGACAGCCTGTAGGGGACAAATGAAGCTGAAGTGAACAAGCTGTCCCAGAGCTACACAGCTTTAGGCTGCGAGAAAAAGAAGCTCCCTGGCCAGAGATGTGCTGCGCTGGCAAACAGCCCCATTTATTCAGAAGTAAACAACTAGGAAAAGCTGTCTTTTTAGCAGCTATCAACAGTTAAAATAAGTCTCTTCTTAGTCATTTAGTTAAGAATTTAGGTGTAAAAAAGTCAGTATTACTCTGAATTTAGCTTGACTGATGTAGCATATTATATTTTATAAGTTCTAACACAGTTATAAAAAGAAAAGCAGCTGCCTTTTGATAAGACTTGTCTTTTCTAATGTTACTGCATTCAAGAAAAAAATGCTGATCTAAATGATGCCAACTATGAGAGAAAAAGGACAATAAAGCTGAATGGATGCCTGAACTGATTTAGCGCTTAACAATCTATCTCAGCCTTTCCCCAAGTCCAGTTTTGGAACATGTCCAGCTTCTGAAGTGATTTTGGCTTGATTTATCAGAGATGGGGTGCATTCCAATACCCATACTACCATACTATTCAGTATGCCAGGAAGAGATAGAGTATATACAATTACAAGATATTTCAAATGCAGTTTGCAAATATACCAGGATGTCGTTCTGCATCCAGTTGTGGTTTGCAGTCCGCAAGCTGGCATGTTTTTCTGACTATTTTGACCCACAATCCTCTGCACTGTAGAATATATATATATATATATATATATATATATATATATACAATCCACTGAACCACAGAGGGGGCAGAGAAAAATGACAGCTTATGGACTGATGACAGCTGCAATGACAGATGA
>JAQMCX010000037.1:2646193-2672067 GCA_029814765.1 Acanthurus leucopareius | reverse complement strand
CCCCCCCCCCCCCCCCCCCCCCCCCCCCCCCCACACCCCCCCCCCCCCCCCCCCCCGCAGAGAGAGTGAGACTCTTTATCTCACGTGTGCTCTACCGCTATAATATATATATATATATATATATATATATATATATATATATATATATATACCATCCACTGAACCACAGAGGGGGCAGAGAAAAATGACAGCTTATGGACTGATGACAGCTGCAATGACAGATGACAGTGTATTAAAGTGTTCGTGCTACATTTAATTAATGCATTTAATTTTAGGATATGACAGCGACAGATGTATAAGCAAAAGGATCAAAGTTCCAGGCGCAAAACTTGTGTTATGTCCCAATGTATAAATATTGCATACAGGTACATACTTTGCGAGGGCAGCTGCAGTTTATGCTCTAAGAGAAGAATGAGATATGGAGCACAGAGGTGGAGAGTGTGGCACACAAGAGGTTTGAGGTCCTCCCAGCAGAGTGGGGTTTAATGTTATTCCCTTGCTTAAAAAAAGGAGGTGGTATAAAAGTATCCAAAAAAAAACCCAAACCCTTTTTTTTCTGATTTGATTAACCAAAATGATGTGTGTCATTAGGTTTAGTAGTCCCTTTTCAAAATTATTAATGATTTTAACAACTCAGCCCACTCTGCTGGTCTGGCATAGTTATGGGACCATACTGCCTAAAACAAACCACTCATACCCTCATTATTGAGCTGTTTAGCCTCAGGTGTAAGCTATTGAAACAGTGGCACACAGTTTGCACTCCTGAGACAGCAGGTTAATTACACAGCTGCTCCTCAGCGCTGACCCTCAACCTCTCACACAAAGGTTTCACTGAACTAAATGACATCCAGCCTGCTTGCAATCACAGCACAAAAACACAATGCTGCTAAAATCTAGCATCCTCTCGCAGGAAAACGGCTAAGTATTGCTAAAATAAAGAACTATAGCTTGGGGGTAAATATTTGAAATATACCTTTACATTGAATCTCTGATTGAATCTTTCTCTGTTGTGTATTTGTCCATATATGTGTTTCAGGTGCTCTGCAACAGCAGAATTTTCCAGAGAAATATCACTGCTAGAACTGAAAACTAGAGTAGGAGTGAGACCGGTGGGTGGCAACAGTAGCTAAAACTGTTGATGAAACACTATGCAGCTCCAAAAGGAATGTGGAGAATAACACACACACACAGACAAAACTCATTCACTCTACGTCCTTCTGTCTCTGCTGTCGTCCCAGAGCTCATTGGGAAAAAACAGATACTTGGAAATACATGGAGATTCTGCTCTATAAGTACATTGGAGGCAAAACTAGCAAACATTAAACATTTTTTTTGAGTTAGAGGTTGCAGTTACATTTTTTTAATTAGCTGTATTACTAATTGGAAAAGCCTGGGATCATTCAAAGAACCAGCAGGCCTTTGTTTTAATATTAAATTAGGAAAATCAAGGTTCGGTTAGGTTATCATCAATTTGGTCAGTAATCATGCAGAGCAGGATTAGAGATTAGTATCCATTATTGATTCAAATGTTGTAAAAGGCTGTCTACACAGACTCTGGCTTTAGGAAATGGCTAGGGAAGAGAAATACTTGTTAAAAGCAGGGACAAAGCTAATTTTGCCTAAGTAGGTTATCAAAATTAAGCAAAGCCTTGAGCATAATTGCTGCCAATAAAGACGACCTAAAGATATCTGGCCTAATAACTGAAGAAAAAAAAACACACACACATTGACGCTGCTCTGTGATATCAGCACTAGCAGTATTAAATAATAGAAACAGCGGTGGAAAGTGAAATGCTATACACACTGAATTAGTAGTAGTCTGATTTTCATTCAGTGATCTTTCAGTTCAGGTTTTTAAGGAGCAGAGTAGATTTAATTTCCTTGTACTGATGAGTTAAGAAAAATGCATCCATGCAGCAACTTGTGTCATCTTTAACCTCCTTTTTTAATCTTAATGAAGACAGTTCACCCAGTTCTCCCTGTCATACCTGATGGAGGTCTTTTCCCAGGACAAATTCCTGGAAGTAGCCTGGGGCAGCAGACGAGGCCCTGATAGCCTGCCACATTTTGTGTTTGCAGTCTCCAAGGTAGTGGGATCTCACTCCTGGCATGAGTCTGTAGTTTCTGAACACATAGGCCTTCAGAGGCAAACCCCTGTTCACAATGGCACTCACTGCTGACACCTAGTGGACACATAGAGAGCACACAAAGGAGAGGAACATGTAAAGTCACCTTTTTTTTTTTTTTAGATCAACTTCAATTCAAAAATAAAAACAAAAAAACAAAAATCAGGATGTTAATTGTCATATTTGTTTTTTTAAGGATCAGTAAAAAGAGCTTTTGTGTGTCTGTCTGTATGGCTATACTACATATAGACACTCAAATAAAATTAACTCATGCACAGAAGTGTTTATCCAGTCAGTTCAAAGCTAAAAAAAAGGCATACGACTTACTTTAGGACACTGTGGGTCCCTGGCACTCTCAATCATATGTCCCTCACCCATCCGTTCCCTACAGAAGTTGCAGAAACAGATTAAAGATACAGACAAATAAAAGCCCAGTGGCTGTAAAAAAAAAAGAGGAACAGTTATAAAAGGATGTAAGACTTGAAAAAAGGATAGAAGAGCCCTGCAAACTAACTTGAGGATGTTTTCCCATATTTCACTGTCATAGAAAGCATGGCTCCAGCCCATTTTGACGGTTCCAACGATGACGTTCTGTTTGAAGACATCTGCGCCGAGCTTCCTGTACATCTCCTCACACTCTTCTAAGGGGATCTGGAAAATTCCCAACATGAAGGCCAATATGGCACCTAAAGTGGAGAAGAAGGGATGTAGTGTGCCAGTCAGTGAACAGTCAGAGAGAGGTCAGTGACAGACAAATAACAGCAGACACTAAAAAGTGATGACAATTCACCAGTGCTGACTCCGCAGATGTAGTCGAACAGCTGGTGGATTCTTTTGCCGGTCAGGTTCTGCAGTTTATGGAGAGTCTGCAGGGCCAGCAGTCCCCTGTAACAAAGTCACAAAGTTCACAAATCCAGACTGACATGAATGCAACTATTAAGTGTGACCGACTGCTTTAAACATAAAGGGGTTGTTTTTGCAAAAATAGCTGTAAGTTGTGATTCCTCATTTTCCTACATTTTAATTCTTGTACTTTTAGTTAACAATCTTTTCCCTCAGAGTAGCTTTACCTTGTTCCACCTCCATCTATGGCCAGGACCCGGATTCCTCTGCCTTTGACTGGGTCGGTGTAGCCAACCAGGGCCAGTGCTTCTCGAACAGCAGCTTGAAGGGGAAGGTCTCTGGCCTGGCGTAAACGCAGCAGGCAGGGCAACACTCTCTCCTAAAAGGTCATGATTATACAAAAACATTTGAGGACTGTGCAACACATCTGACATTAGACTGATTTGTGTTAAAAATTAAAAAAGAATAAAATAAAATTACATGAATAAAGTCTGACAGTGATGCACACTGACCTTGACAGCTACACCTCGTGTCTCAGGGAACTCTAGGAGGTGATAGCTGAGCTCCTCCACCCGACTGGTGAGGAGCTTGACATCAGTGACTCTCTGCAGGCCTTTCACCAGGGCTCTGGTCCTGTTGTCGACACTCACTCTGGCTATTATCTGCATGACAGGTAGGAGTTATGGACCAAACATCCGGGTTAACAACAATTAACTGTTTTAAAGATTTTTGTTTGTTTGTTCTTTGCTGAAACTTAACAATCTAAAATTGTGTGTGAATTTATCATTCCAAGTGAATGTGCTGACAATATACATAAACTAATTTCACTCATTTTGAAACAACCAGTGGGTAAAAAGTTAAAATTCATTAGCACACTGACAACATTGATGCATTTAATGTTCATTAGAGCTTTACAGAGCACCTCACCTTCTCTCTTTGAGTTAGCACCTGTTGCTTTGCTTTCTCCTCTTCACTCTCTGTCTTCTCTCCTGACTTGTCCACAGTTGGCTCTTCCACAGCGACTGCTGAAGACTTGTCTTTTTCAGCTGCAATGCTTTTGGAGTCACCTCTGAATTTGGGAACGAGGGGAGCGATGTAGCTGCCAACAAATGCCTGAACGCTGGGCCGAGGGTATGACAGATAGTGGGTGAAGCCTTTTTTAGGGGAGGTAGGCGCAGGCGCAGGGACGGACTGAGCTGCCTGTTCAGTGGGATGCGTGTCTGAAGATGCCGTACCATTTTCTGATGGAGATGCATGGGAAGGGGAAGGAGAGGTAGTGGGTGTTTCAATACTTTTAGCCTCTGCCGCTGGAGATAAAGCAGGATCGTGGTCTTGAGTTGTCCGAGAGATACTGCTGAGAATCGGCTGAGAAACGGGATCAACACCTCCTTTGGGCTGCTGCTGAGTGTTGTCTCCTTCTACTTGAGTGCTGGTGCCAAAGTAACTATTGATGTGCTGAGCCAGAGTTTTATAGGTCTCATCCATGTTGGTGGACAGAGTTGCGGGATGAAATAACGGCATAGTTTGTTTTGCCACAGTTGAGGAAGAGCTTGGCACAGAAACATGTGCTGCTGAAGCTGAACTGGATGTGGACTTCTTTGTGGCAACAAAGGGCTTTTCTGCTGCTTGCTGGCATTGCTTGTCTGACTCTTCCTCTGCTGTGTTCCTCTCACCTTCTTCCTCTTCTTTCATGGTGGTTTCAGGCGACGAGGCAGTAGCTATATTGTTAGTGGCCAAAGCTTCTGCTTTGAGCAGTTCTTTTTCTGCATGGGCGCTTTCAACAGCAGCACTGCCAGGCTTAAAGCGGGAAAACTTGGAGATGAGGTCTGTGCTGCCTACTGCCTTGGTGACACTGTCGAGTGTGGTCCTGATTCGCGACATGCGTTTGCTGGCTCACTTGAAACTGTAGTACAAAACTTTATGTTAAGCAAGCAAAAGGATGATGCTTAATGTCTGCGTAAAATGATGCAGCATTCTGGCAGACTACCTGCCATCAGCTACATTTTTTTTAGTAGGGATTCCATTTTGGAAAATTTTTTGCTTGTTCCAGTTTTTCCTGAAATAAAAAAAAAAGAAACTAAATTATCTCAAGAGCCAACACAAGCAAATAAAAACCTCATCACAGGAGCTGCAAATGTAAAGTCGACCAACAGAGGGCTCCATTTAACACTCTACCCATCCTTGTAGCCATGGAGACTATTGCAGCAACAAGAATAGATACAGACAACAGCTTTCACAAAAATATCAACTTAAACCCTCCAGCTCCCAGATGCCCTTTATGCTGTTTTCTGTTACATAGGCAAGATGGAGCAGGACAGATATTCATTACATCCGAATATTACAACAGAGTCTGCTCGACTTCTGAAATTTGTGCTGGAGAAGCACCGCCGCACGATCACGAAGGAGCAGGTGGAGAACTCACATGAAGGCGACATGAGGAATATCAAGTGGGTTGCCTGCAAAGACTTTACAGTCGAAGTTGGGAAAAAGCAAATTGGAGAGTACATTCAAACATGGGAGATGCAGCCCTGCTGGCTATACAGCCTGGATTTCCTCTGCTCAACCGAGGCGGAACATGATACTTTCTACCACTACCGGGCCCGCTTCAGTACTCCGACCCCGCGGAGGCCGATTCAAGGGACGGCTAGCGTCTACTTCGTCGTGGACGTATCCAAAGTCAAACCTCAGACTATGCCCGTGGAGGTGGTCTTCGTAGTAGAGTCCAACAGACTGGTCCACTCCCCCGGGAGGACAAGGTTCAGAGAGAAGTGGCTGGTGGACGTTATCGAAAACAAGACTTTGCTCCGAGCAGCTGTGGACCTTTGAGTCAACGGACATTAAACACCGCCGAACCATCCAGAAGGATGAGATTTCTAGATTCTTCCTAAAATACCAAATAAGGTTGTAACTAGCTTGATAAGCTTAAAGTTAGCCTTTAATGAAACACGGTGGCTTTGATTACAGTGAGGCAAAAATGTGTATAAACCCACTCTGGAATAAAAATAAAGCAGCTTGCTTGAACATGAGAATAAAACCTCTAAGAGTTAATACTAACTAGCTACCGTTGACCGGCTGGGTCTGAGCTGTCTGTTTTGTTGGACCTCACGGTGCCAATAAAGTCAACCGTTATCTGAATTAAGCTATGTTTAGAGCTGAGGCAAATTCATACCTAGTTCTGACTTTAAAAGCCAGTTGTGTTAACGTATATAAATGAATAAACACCTTATGACCACGATGTTTGAACGCTAGCTCGCTAGACAGTCAGCTGATGAATGCAATGACCACTCTGACAAAACCTTACGTAAGCCACTGCTAGCCCAGTGTTAGCTAATGAACAGGGAGGACAGTGTATTTTTGTCGACTTTTAGGCAGAATGAGGAAAAGAAACAAATTCTTCTTACCATTCGAAACATACACCAACAGACAGGTTGGTAAAATTTTCCATTCACTGCTGGTAAGTTACAGTACATAAGGCGAGGGCTCGAAAAAAATAAACAGGAAGAAGAGAGGAGATGACGTGTGTCCATATTTCGCGAAGTCCAGCCCCTATTCCGCCTCTGATTGGCTCTGATTGGTTCTGACTCTGACATGTTCTTTTTATTTGCCAACCACCAGACCGACCATGAAGCCCTGACTACATGTCATCCGCGCCTAACCATCACCAAGCAACAAACGCGAGCCGGTTAGAGTCATAGCAGGGTGGGTCTCTGCTGAATGCAAGTAGGGGGAAAAGAATCAAGCCTCGAGGAAATTTTCTTGGTACAGTCGATGATTTATTTTTGTCACTAGATGTCGACAAAACACAAATTTAATTGCAAAAATTCAAATTACAATTTAAATGACTATATCGAGAAACAATAGAACAACAAAGAACAATGTAAACACCTGAATGCATTGACAATGAGGTTGTATAATCTCATTTTATAATCTTACTGTCTTGTTGCCGGTGTGAGTTACCTTTTTCAGCAGCAGTTACGATGTTAGTTCAGCACCACGGATAGCAACATTTAATCCAGTTGTTATCATGAAACGAGCTTTGTGGTAACAACAATGCATTTCAACTTTTTTAAACATGTAGTGTTAAAATTTATATAAACTGCCAAGAACATCACTGGCACCCATCTACAGAGCAGGAGTGATCTCCGTGAGGTGGGGTGCCTGTAGAGAGCCCAAAGGTGACTAAAATAGAATGCCTGCGCCAGCCACAGCATGTTCACCCTCCTGCTATCTGATAAGCAACACTGGTTCGGTATCATCAGACTACTACAGAATCAGTAATAGTCATCATTCATGGCATTACTTGGCTTGTGTTGGCTCATTTTTCATGGTATTTCAGTACAGGTTGAATTGCTATGTTAAAATATTTGAAGACACATATATAATATATACACATATATAATAAAAATTCGGGTGTCCACTTGTATTTTGCAATAACATGTTTTAAATCTGACAGATCTGGGCAGATGGTTGCTCTGGTAAAGTTTATTATAAGTGTAGGAGCCTCTCTTACAAGCATCTTGTTCACATGGTGATAAATAAACCAATCACATGTAAAGAGCAATTTATTCGAAAATTACTTCTAATGGAGCAATTTACTTCTCCCAGAATCACTTTTATTGAGAGGCACAACGGTGTCTTGAAATAACTATACATTTCTTGAAAGGTCCTTAACATTTATATAACAATATCACAGTACTTACAGTTGCTAATGGATTGTGAGTGGGAGGGAGAAGAGTTACAATCAGGTCAGAGTGAGGTGGAAAGTAAAAAGTCACCACTGAGGCCAACAGTGCAACAAACTTCTAGTGCAATTGTTACACACCATTCTATTTATTAAAAGCGCTATTTCACATAAGTAAAGCATAATGAAATAAACAAACAGAAAATCAGAGGATAAGACCCCAGATGACAGTGTCGTACAGCTCTTTTTTTGGGGAGGGGGGCGGCAATATGCAAAAATCAATAGGGAATGATTAAAGCTTGGTGAGTGAAACTAAAACACTATCATCATTCTTTTCTTCATGCCCACGCCACCTTCTCTTGAGCAAAATGAAAGCCCTGCTATGACCTTGAGTGCATGTATTATCTTTCATTTATTATGGGTGACGTGGTGGCAACATTATAGTTTCTTCTCCTTTTGTTGTTTCTGCTCCAACATGGTAATCAGCCTACTTTTAAATGCCCTTAGTCCATTTACTGGCAATTACATCCAGTACAATCACTTATATATCTCTCTGTTATCGGACACCATGATGCACAATTATATTATATTAAGAAAATTAAAAAACAAACTAAAAAAAGGATTAATCCACCGCTTTTTGGCACAGGGGTTGGTTTAGGAGACACTGAATAGACCACCAGGATTTAATTGAACGCAAATCTGAGCTGTATTATCAGAACTGCGGGATCAAACTGAGAACAAAACAATAAAAGTTAAATATCTTTGCCTCTACTGTTTCTGTTTTGATGATGTGTCTCCATAAGACCTAACAAGATGTGGCAAATTGACACGTTATAGTTTGATTAAGTTTTTCAATTTTTTAAAATTATTTTAGATGTCTATGATTTTGCTGAGAACTGACTCTGAGCTGCCACTGAGTTGTCTGATCCCCCTCACCACTTCAAGTGGATGACCTCTCCCCCTCATAGTCACCGCACTCCGTTGCAGCACACGCGCAAAAGAGGAAAATGTGGAGATGTCTCTGCGCCAACACTTCCAATATTCCAACTCATAAAACGCTCACACAACCCTGACGTGAGGGGACAGAAAAGGCATCAAGAATTCGCGCTCAAATGGATCCTGGAAGCAACAGCTCTGAAAAGGCACCAGAAGTGCATGAGCATTTTGCGCTCATCAGAGCTGGGATTTTGGGTTTGGTTTTCCTGCTCGCAACATGTGGCAATCTCTTCTTTTTCGTTGCGCTTTGGAAGAAGCGTAAAAGAAACACCAGGACCCAAGTGTTCTTCTTGCATCTGTGTTTTGCGGATCTGGTGGTGGCGTTTTTCCAAGTCCTACCGCAGGTTCTCATCGAAATTACGCACAGGTTCAGAGGCACAGACTTCCTGTGCCGGTCCGTGAAGTACATGCAGGTGGTGGGGATGTTTGCCTCCACGTACATGATAGTGGCCATAACCTTAGACCGGTACCACGCGGTTTGTAAGCCGATGGTTTCCTTCTTAAAAGGCTCCTTCAGGAGGTATTTCTCCATCGGCGCAGCGTGGCTGTTCTCCTTCGCCTTTAGTTCTCCTCAGCTCTTCATCTTCTCTCTCCAGGAGGTGGAGGAGAACCAGTACGACTGTTGGGCGACCTTTATTGAGCCGTGGGGAAGCCGGATTTACATCAGCTGGATCACTCTGTCAGTGTATGCTCTGCCTGCCGTCATTTTGCTCTATTGCCAAATTAGAATATCCACAACAGTCTGCTCCAACATTAAGAGAAAGGGGCTGCAGGCAGGGCGCGCGGGCACGAAGGGGGTGTCCAACGCGAAGTTGAAGACTGTGAAAATGACACTGGTTATTATGGTGACATACACTGTGTGTTGGAGCCCATTCTTTGTCGTCCAGCTTTGGTCTGCATGGTGCCCAAGCAGCGCGCCAACTCAAGGTTTGTCCAAATGATGTCTGTGTTGAAGTTATAAAAAAAAAGATATTTAAGCGTTTGTAGAGGATTAATTGTGCATATCATAAATCTTTAGAGCCAAATTGTTTACACGTTTGTTCATCTTTCACAGGTCCAGTGTTTGCCGTCATCATGCTGCTCGCCAGCCTCAACAGCTGCACCAACCCTTGGATATATCTCTACTATTGCTGATAACAGTGGCAGAGCTATATGAGCCAAAACTGTCCCAGATGTGTATCATGTGAAATTAATTGATATGCCATTCCAGATACAAGCCAGGGGCCCGATGAAGTCAAGATGGGTCATCTGGATGAACATATCCAACGACCCCCATGAAAACAAAAAAAAAATCAGCAAGCATCTTGTGTATCAGTTCTCATCTGATAAAAAGTAACTGAATTAGTGTCAATGTTGCTCTATAAACTCAATATCGGTTGGTGTCTTGCAGGATTTTGAGATATTTTTGGGCTCTAAAGAGGAAATCTTTGACCCTGCATTAAGGAAAAGCACATATTTATGTGTTTTAGCAGAAACGTTTTCAGCTGAGAGGGAAAATAAGACATGTTGCCCAATGCACATTAAAATATGTCTGCTTACTTTTTCCATAGGTGTGACAATTCTTGCACTAATAGCATCTTTCATCCACTACTGAAGGAAACAGGTGAAAGTCTTTTCAAAATAAATCAAAATGCAGATTAATTTAACTTTTTGATGTTGCATGTATGTTTCTTATGTTAAGTGAACACGCAACATCCTTGCTTCTCTTCCTCCTGCTTTGCCTTTTTTGGATGATTACAAATAAAAAATGACAATATATATATATTTTTTTCTGACAATCAGTCTTACATGTAGCCTGTTCATGGAAACATGAATTTGTTTCTGTGGCATAGTTGTAAATCAGCTGAATTTATCATTGCACCAGAACAGATAAACTGAGGAACCAATGAAATTTAATGTTTTCAGTTTTATTTATGAGAGCTTGTTTTAAAATTGACTTTTATTATCAGGCCTTCAAAGTTTATAATCTCTTGCTTTTGCTTACTTAAATCTGTTGTTGCCTATTGATGCTACTTTTCGCTATCATTTCCATTTTATTACCATGTCCTTTTTTATTGTCCGTGAATTTTTCATTTATATTTCTCTGGTTGTGAATTAGGTTGTTTGCAAATGTGCAATACTAATAAAGATTAGTAAAAAACCTTCACCGTGCTTTGAGATCAAGACTTGTTCTTATCTTTATAGGATTTTTGTCCATAATAGGAGATCCAATAGTGCATTAATTTGTTGATAAACCACCATTTTATTACCAGATTTGAAACTGCCATCCTATAATATTTTCATGAAAAGCAACACTCTGGAAATAAATCCCTTTGTATGTGCAAATCAATCCTATTGTCATATATTTAAAAACAAGTTAGCCTCTCTCTTCTGCCTTTCTGTCACAGACACAACTTGGAAAACGTAAGGATTTTAAATTAACGAAGCGTTGTACTTGCCATCACAAGCTTCATACTGTCTTCAAATACTCATCTTTGGTGCAACGCAATGATGTAATGCTGCTCAATTAAAAGCACGACAGATGATTTTTTTTTTCTTCAGAGAAAGTTCACTTCTACTTTCATCCCAGTTATCACTTGAAAACTGATGTTTTAACGTGGACACATTCCACAGAGTCTGTGTCCCAAAATACCATGACTGATTTATTGCCTTAGGGTGAAAATATGGGAGACAAATTCTGCTGCTGGTTCGTGTTCATGTCATTGTGGGGTGTAAAACATTCACAAGTGACACAGCAGACACAAACACAACCCTGGGGAGCACGTGCGTCAGAAAACACATTTAAAGTACACTTTATTCTACTCTAAAGCAATGTTTCCACTGATTTTTCTGTATAGCACAATATTTTTGGCCAGCAGGAGATTGCACAGAATGGCAGGCAATCAAGCACAACAAAGAAAAAAAGAAAGAAGCCACTGTTTTTATGGACATGATTGCTCGCAGGACACTTGAGTCATCACATTGTGTAGTGTCATTTGAACACACACACCAGAAAAATTTATTTGATGTGTATGAACACAGCAAGCCATAGCTACTCCAATCAAATAGCCACCAGAGGTTAGGAGGAAATAGTCTGTTGCATATCAGTGTGTGGACTTATAGGACCCTTACAAATTCACCGTTTCGATTCCCTTTGAAAAAAGTATGGTACATTTGCACAATGTAATTGTATAATAACCAAGAAACTGTAACAACAGCAACTGTCAAACACAGACCATTTGACACTGCAAAATAAATACAGCACAAGAGCCATTAATAAGTTAGGATATGGTATGATCACATTAGAGATTCAATCATGTTGAAATGCATTAGTAACACTCAGTACAGAGCTGCAGAGAAGCAGTGCTTAGTTTAAATTTGAAACACTTCATATAAAGATGGTCAAACAGTGCCATCTAGTGATCAGAACATACATACCATGGTAATATGTAAAAGTGAGAGCCATGTTGCAGAGGTCTAGATACCAATAGAGTTTTATAAGGCACAATTAGTGCTGCTGTGCTTCATGTATAGGAGCATGTGCAACTTATCAGAAACAGTGACTAAATGGTAACAATTAAAACACATGCACCTCCACAATCTCATTCTGAGTCCATAGTTTGTAATACTTGTTGACTCAAATCAACACAGATGATATATAATCTTCGAAAGCTTTTTGTTTCTCCTTAAAAACAGCACCATCCCTCTTTAGGAGGGCAATCTCAGTCTCCAGTGCGCGAATTTTGGCCACAGTGTTCTCCTCCCTGCGATCTAGTTCCAAGATCTTTGCATGCAAACTCAAGATCTTACTCCAGAGCTGATCTTTGTCCGTGTCTGGTCTGCTGTACGAGTGTTCGTAAACGGAGATGAGCTCTCCCTCACCTGGTCCCCTTTCCTCCAAAAAGCAGTCTGTGGGTTTGTCCTCAATCATCTCCACAGGGACAAAGCGAAAAGTCCGGCCTAGTGCTGCTTGGAGGGCAGCAGCATCCGTATTTGCCTCCCCGTCCGAGAAAGGGCCCAGTGACTCACAGCATAACACAGTCACGGTCGAGTCAGTCTGCACTTCAGAATGAGGCTCAGTGCATGGGGAGAGTGCAAGGCAGGAGGTTGTTAGTATTCCATTGTCGCCTGGTAGCTCACAAGCAGCAGTCTGGATATCTGAAAGATTTGGATGAATGACGATGCCAGTGTCCAACACAAGAGGTGGTTCTAGTGTCATCTCTGCATGTTCAGAAGCAGTGTTTGTTGTACTTGACTGGACCTTTTTACATGGTCTGCTCAAAATCAAAGGTCTCTTGCTGAGGGAAGAGTCAAATCCTGTGGGCTCAATATCAATGTCTAAAGTCCTGGCTTTGGCTTTGGGGTTTCTTTTAATGGTGATGGCCTTTTTCTCATCTTCCTGAGATGAAAAAAAAAATCAAATCTTTGTTAAATGGGAATATGTAAAGACTGCAAAGTATAAGCACAAAACTGTAACAATAAGTCTAGAATGGAAATGTATTGGACAAGAATTCAGAAAAGTAAAATTAAATAGGTGCAGGTCAATCAGAAGTAATGCCAAAGAATAATTAAAAAGGAAGAGGCTTGATGCAAAACAAAACTCATGATAAAACTTAAACTTGTAGAGCTGATATTGATGTTGAGAAATGAAAAAACAAGGCAAGATACATACGTCCTCCGTGGAGGGAAAAATGGTTGGGATGGCTGTGTTCTTCAGGTAGCGGATGCCCCATCTAATATCAAAGCAGTCCTCTGTAAAATGCTCGCTGCACAGGTACTGATGTCGACTCGGTGTCCACTCCTCTCGTCTCATGTTGTCCACCCATTTCTGAAGCCTGGGCTTGTCTTGCAAAGGAAACCTTTTTGGGGGAAGAGTTAGAGACGTAAATGGCAGGTTTGACACTTGTGGACTTTTGGCGTCTCTTAGATGTCGTAACATTTCTAACGTTCACATAACTCCACTTGCAACACTGTCTCCCATTGTCAACTTGTACAATAACAAATAGGTTAGCATCACATAAGTCATATACTGCTACTTTATTGGTATCTTCTGTTACTTATATTGTCTTTCATTAACTGTGTTAAGGACAACTGAAAAGAAGAACTTGCAGCTAAACTAATCAAATAATGCAACTCAGAGACACACCAAAAAGAAAACATGTAACATACGGATAGAAGCTAATTCTCTTATTGTCTTGTCTCGATGCAGATCCCCCGCGGTTTCTGCAAACTTTAACAGCGCAGTACCGTGGCATATCTGCAATGAAAACTACATGAAACAGCTTTATATAGACACGTTTGTGGCTAACATATTTGAAAACACAGAGGAGCTTGTAAACAATCACTTCCGGGTTACAGTTTCCGTGGGTTGTTCCCATTGACGGTTGTTCCCATGGCAGAGATGACGTTTATTCCATCTAATTATCAAGATAGTTAACGTACACAACTACGTAGAGGAAACAAAGTAGTGTAAAACTGCACAAATATCGAGTTCCATCATTAATAAGCATTCAAAAAAAGCACAAATATTAAGTAAATTATATAATTTGCTTGGTTGAAAACATGTTTATGCTTCACACATCGATTGATAATGCCAAAATAAGAGAGGAAAGCGAAGACGGAAGTATACGTAACTACAGCCTTGTTTCGTATGTGCTCTTTTTAGACTGGTCCCCCTTTCTCCACGTGCGCATTGTTTCCACCAATCACAGCGATGTGAGTCACTGTGTTAAGAAATGGTCCAATAGCGTTGCGAGTCGTGGTGTTACAGCTCAGGAATGCAGGTCGTCAACAACTGCTAGCTTTCGATTCGCATCAGCTGGAGCTGTTGGCGGTTGATAGACTCACCCTTAGGCTGTTCGTCACCCAGTCTCCAGGTAAGCTCTCTTTTTTAATATAAATAAATGTGTTTGTAGTATATGTTTTATCTGAAACTTAGAGCAAACAATGTTGTACCGCAAGCTAGCTTTTTAAAGCATAGATGATTTAAGTTTCTCCCTTATCCCACTGAAACGGTGAGTTGTCATTTTCTTGAGGCAAACGCCTCTCTGTTGAAACTGGCTTTCAGAAAACGTTATTTTTTTCACTTCATGTAGTCGATATTCTGGTTGTTTTGTGAATGGGTACATTTTGGATTTTGAAACCGCTTTGAAAGCTTTTCAGGGGTGTGAAAAGTCAACTGAGCTGTCAAACTGCTCTCTTCACAGCCTCAGAGGTGTCAAAACCAGCAGAATGGCCACAGCACAGTCAGTGTTGCTGCTAGCAGTGCATATTCTGCTAATCTCAGAGTTCATCCTGGCTAAGAGAGACTACTATGACATACTGGGGGTACCAAAAGATGCCACGGAGCGCCAGATCAAGAAGGCCTTTCACAAACTGGCTCTGAAGTACCATCCTGACAGAAACAAGAGCCCAGACGCCGAGGCTAAGTTCAGAGAAATAGCGGAGGGTAAGTGTCTGCCCTGTAATATTCTATACTGTGGGGTAATTGGTACACACCTAACCCCTTTTTTTGGTGTATTTAGCACAGGTAGGCCGTGTCTCACTGTCACAATAATAAATAAAAAAATTGAATATAGTTATATTATTCATAGAGTACACTACGGATATAATTACATTGGGAAATGTCACTGACAGGCCCACTAGAAATGATTAACTTATTGTATAATTTGGATTCTGTGGGTCTTAAAGAGGAGTGTCCCGTGTCTTACCTTCTGCAAGACATTCCTAACAGTAATATGTAACAGCTGTTATTGTACCTGTTGTGACAGCTGAGTGTTTAAAGGTATGTATTGGCACTCTCATGTTTTAACACAGTTTAGTGTTTCATCTTCACAGTCACCTCTGTAAACCAGTTTTTTTCCATTATTTGACACAGTCTTGTTTTTGTATTTGTTTGTTGTCTTCTGGTAGTGTGTGCACTTGTCATTCATAGATAAGATCTTATGCTTATTTCTCAAATGTTTAATACTCATGATCAAGACTTACAGTTAAAGATAAACTGCTGGTCAAATAAACAAAGTGACTATATACACTGAAAGCATAGAAGAATACTATCATCTTAATTTTTTCAATTGCATTTATAGTTACAGTTCATGTGGGATATAAAGGCATCAGAAGTCTGGGATATTTTTTTTTTTTTGTTTAGCTGTTTTGTAAATCCTTGAAACATGCTTGAATTTTATGTTGTATGTGGCTGATTTGGACACATTTATAGTTTCCAGTGTATTTTTGAATTCTATTTCATTTTAATCTTATCTCTAGTAAGGTAGAAATTCAAACATTTCTCTTTAGTCTTAGGATAGATGATAACCTTATCACTACATTGCCCAAGCTTGAATTAAAAGTGAAAAAAATGTTTAGAAACTTTAGATTGGCAGTGTCACAGCATTCAACACAGTGAGTGATGTAATATGTCTCTGTCCTTATCAGCGTATGAGACACTATCAGATGATAAGAGGAGGCGAGAGTATGATCAGTTTGGCCACGGCCCATCACCAGGGGAGGGCCACAGAGGGGGAGGAGGAGGACAAGGAGGAAACTACAACTTCAAACAACACTTTCAATCCTTCAACTTTAACTTTGATGACATCTTCAAAGACTTTGACCATTTTGGTCATCAACAGAGACACCAACACCACTTTCACTCCCACTCCCAGAATCAAGCTCACCAAAAGAGACACTTTGACAGCCACTTTCAGGCCCATCAAGAGGCTATGAACAGACAAAGGAGGCAGTTTCAGCAGGGGAGCTTCGGTGGAGGACTCTTTGATGACATGTTTGAGGACTTAGAGAAGATGTTCTCCTTTAACACACACAATACCAGGACTGGGAGCAGATTCCAGGGCTCGGGAAAGCAGCACTGCAGGACAGTGACCCAACGTAGAGGGAACATGGTAACCACCTTCACTGACTGTTCCTGAGACAGGCAGATAACTGTGCTCCTAAGAGTGCAGCAACTTGGGACACTGCTGGGTTTTCAGTTGTGGTTTTTGAATTGAATGCTAATTTATCACTTGGCGGAATAGAGAGTAGATTTGTGTGGCTTTTGTCATTTTCTGTATGTAATTTCCTCTAGGAACAAATATCCAAGTTGGCCTGATAACGGCTGCTTCCAAGCAATAACTCCTCCACATTATTGCTCTTAGCATTATAAAAGTCTCATGTTGATTCAGATACCTCCGCATTATTTATCTTTCCAGGTTCATTATGTTTACTTGTGTTAATTTCTTATGATAATACAATGTATTAGAATCATATACAGTCTAAAATTAAAAAAACAAAAAAAAACAATATAAAATATTTTTCTTTTGGAAGCAATGATGCAATAAGATTTATTAATTCTGCAGCTTTTCTACAACAACAGCCTTTTGCTAATATTAAACCAGGCTTTGCTCATCTAGGCATAGTGTACTCCTGAGATGTACATGTTCTTTCTTGGTTTTCATTCATCATCTTAAAGATTAGCACAAGTTACATAGTTGAAGTCTCTCAGATTTTGATTCAAAGAATTCTCTTCAAATTTTGCTGTGAAAACAAAGTTTCGCACCCTTAGATGTGTGTGAGTAGGCCATTATCAACTGTTACCTCGTTTTTGCTTCTTCCTGCAGAGCTACATCTACCTTCACTCAGTCAGGGTCGGAAAGTAACATCAGTCCCATGACAAATGCTGGTATACTAAGTCACAGGCAAAGTGTGTGTACTCCCTCAGTTGTTGCAATGGTTAAACAAGTAACCTGAGATCTTCTGCCAGTGAAGCTAAATGGTCTGAAAAGTTCCCTGAACTGATAATAATGTGCAATATTTCGCACCTTTGCTCTTCATGTTGCCTATCTTTCACTTAGACAGTGTTGTGTTAATGCCATTGTCTAATGTCTGCACTTTGTGTGTGTGTGTTTGTGTGTGTGTGATGTGTGTGTAGACTGACCTGAATGTTGATTGGTTGCATAATGTTTGAGAATGAATAAAAAGTCAAAACAGTCTGTGTCTTTGTTTAGTTATTGGGAGACGAAAAGTGATAGAAATGCATTTAAACAATCACGCTATAATCTATAATTTTTTTGTTTCAGTATGTAGCTATAAATGTAATGTTAGGACAGTTGAAAATTATATTTGCCCCTGGGCCAAACACCATGCAAATTCATCAGAACATATCATGGTTCCTGTGTCTGTAATTTGATTAAGCTTCATCCATCAAGCTTTTCATTAGGTTAAACAATTTCTTTTTGCAAATTAATTTTTTTGCTATAGTTTGTAAGGTTAAAATTACATTATAATCCGGTTCTAAAACTGTGTTGACCCCCTCAGTCAAGACACTCAGAAACAGTAAAAACATCTCCAGAAATCTCTGGAAAGCTGTTGTTCAGGTAAAACTCCAGTAGGGGGCTTGCTTTCATAATATAGAGGGGCAGAGTTGAGATGACTATGTACAGCTTGTGTTGGGGAGGAAACTAACTTAGCAGAAAAAAGGAAAGTGAAGTAAATCAGAAAACAATTTAAAGGTATGTCATGGCACAAATAGAACCATTTTATCCAAATGTAGGAGGCCTAATGAAAAATAAAGCTGGTATGTGTTAAACTTGTATTTAAAACACAAAACAGATCAGATTCACACTTGCAGTATGTATTACAGAACTCAAAACTGCTCTAAATTTTAATCTGATGAAAGCATGTCTGAATTGCTAAAATTTACAGTAAATTTGAACTTAACTCAGATAAAGACATAAATATTTAAAACATTGCTTAATTACTGGGTATTGCCCTCTTTAACAGCTCTGTTCCTACTAATCAACGTTAAAGGTTAAATAAATCATTGCAGTTTTATAATTTCATCATTCCGTCTCAACCATTCTTGGCATTTAATTTTTCGAGTCTTTTAGGGGCTGCCTTAAATTCAGAGTGTAGAAGGAACGGCACATGACAAAGAGGAAGAAGTTTTTTGCCTGAGAGCATTTCAGCTGATTCCTCACGAGATCTAAGCAAAAACTCAATACATTACAAATCTATTATGAAAAGGGCAGTGAACCAATCCCTTTCACTTCTCAAATTTAAAAAAAAAAACCATGAACATGTGGCATTGTGGGTTGTTGGGTGCTGGCCAGATAGGCTAAAGGATAACTTTTATTTGAATATTATTGTCTGATAGAAATGTCAACATCTCCCTGTATTAAATCTCTTATAAAGATCAGGCTAACTTTAGCCCCAAAGGACAATTTTACACTCTTAGTAAAAACTGACTGCAATTTGAAAAACACCAGTAGGTAATTGTGTTTGTGTTTTCCAAAGTGCAAAAGCTGACCAAAGCTTTTAAACAAAAGCAAAAATGCTTATGTCTTAGAGGCTAAACCACACCTAGACATGGTTCAGCTAATATACGCACGATAAGGAAAAATCAACCAAATGTGGCATATCTGTTTGTTCTTATTTAGGCTGTTTACAATGCTAGTGGAGACCGAAATGGGAATGTTTGAAGGTTTTGTCTTCCTTACGCTTACATTATGAGAAGAGCTGTGACACCCGATGATGTGTGACACACACGGATCACACATCATCTGTGAAGTGGGTGATTGATACAGGGACATGCACTTTTTTAAGTATTAAATAAAATTTTTTAAAATTCTGCTTTAGTAAATGTTGCATGACAAACTTGAAAAGTGGTTTGGATTTTCTGGCACTGTATTAGAGCATTAAAAAAATCATATGGGAGGTTCTTCAAGGGTCCATTCTCGGTCCTCCTCTAATTAACATCTATATGCTTCTCCTTGTGTGGGTTATGAAATATTATACAATCCAAATGGCACTCATACATAACATTGTCTACACATGACATGTCACTTCTGAGCTACTGTAGAAAAATGCTTATTCTAAACTAAAAAGTCCATGAATTTTTAAATTTAACTGAATATGTGCGAAAAACATAATTATAAATATAATATTACATTTCTGCCGACAGATTTTCCGAAAACCCGACACACTTTAAGTTTTGAAATGCAGACCAGACCTAGTACAATTGTAATTGTATTGGCCAGTATTGGCTAAAGGGACAAGTTCTGCATGACCAAAGACCATGTCATTATAATAAAGCCAAACTTTAATTACTCACCTTCCTGGCACCCAACATCACCAGCTGTAAACCTTCTTCCCAGTCCAACTCAATCCAGTATACAGGGAGAAAGACATTTAAAGCTTGATGATTTCCAGAATCTGCAAAACAAGCAGCAGAGTAAGACAACTAGGCTTAGCTTTTTTTAATAAGAAAAATTGAATTCTTCTTCTAAAAATGACGTAGATTCATTTTAACGAAAAAGATGTAATGAAAAAGATGTAAAGATGTTTTACAATTTGTTCTGCCTGTTTTAACTACATAATTCACAGCTACTGTCAAAAAGGAATTTGCCCTTTGACACAAGACGACACACTCGGCTTGAAAAGAAATTAAAGCAGTAATTTTCCAGTTTCACCCTTAAACAGATTTAATGACACTAAGTACAGATGCAGCTAATCACATTATTTATACCATTCATTCTTCAGCCTGTAGCCTCTGTTTTTCCAGATGGAATACTGAGAAAAACAGAATGTGCAAGGAATTGGTGACTAATCAATTCCAGACAATCATTAACCCCACCCCCAGGTTCTCAAATACTAGTACCAGAGACTGCCCCCTCTCTGAGTGTAATGTGAAGAATCTGCTTACACCAACAGTCGCTTGTTGATCCCGTTACACTGCTAAACTGCAATAGAGGATCCAACATGATACCTTCAGTTACACTCAACAATGGAGCAAAGATGCCTATAATGGGTCTTGGAACATGGAGGGTAAGGCTGAACATTTTACATTTTAAATAGATAAGCTTTAGAAAATAGACAGATGCATGTACTCCTTTTCTAATCTCAGGGGTTCTTTGATTTGTTATCTGTATTGTCTATATTGTCTATGTTTTATATGCTATGAATTCACTTCCTTGCTGCCTGAATCCACTGTGCCTGCAAATTAGGTTAAAAGTAAAGATATCTATTATTTAGGCTGGGCAATTAACAATGCACTAACTAGCAAATTCCATAAACTGACCTTATGATCTCTTTTAGGAGGGTAAATACTTTTACACAAGTTACTGCACACTAATCTGCAATCTGAAATCCTCTAATCTGCAGGGATTTTACATTCTTTTCTTACCACTCATATTTTCTAAACACACAAATCCATGCCTAGCCACTGCTGCCTATGACACAAATGTTACTCAAGTATTGATACTTATATGTACATTTCTTTGTTTTTGATTCATCCCTTTGCAGGCAGATGAAGGGAAGGTCATTGAGGCTATCAAGGTGGCAATAGGAGCTGGTTACAGGCACATTGATGGTGCTTATGTGTATGAAAATGAAAAAGAAGTTGGGGCTGGAATCCATGCAATGATTGACCAAGGAGCGGTAAAGAGGGATGAACTATTTGTTGTCAGTAAGGTAATGTTTACAGGTACAAATCAGAACACTCCAAACATGACTACTGAGACAAAGTGTCTCATGGTAATTAAAGTCTGTATTTGTTTTTTTGTAGTTATGGTGCACCTTCCACCTTCCAGCTCTGGTGAGGGGAGCCTGCGAGAAGACGCTCAGTGACTTAAAACTGGACTACCTGGACCTTTATCTTATGCATTTCTCAATGGGTGCTAAGGTTTGGATACCACTGTCTTAACCCAACCAGAGTAAACAGCAGTCTGTCTGCCAGTTCTGGTCAATTTCTACCTATACCCTTTTATTGTTCTGTCAAACAGAGAATTTTTGGATGTTATGGCCTCTCTAAATTTAAACTGTCATGTTTTCATGCCTTTCTTCTGTGAATGCTTATTTTATTTTTGTCTGCAGCCAGGGAATGAACTTTTCCCTTTAGATGAGCAAGGGCAGTTAATTCCTGATGGCAGCAACTTCTTGGACACTTGGGAGGTAATTTAAGCAATTTAGTACTCTTAAGTATGTAAAGCAAAGACAAACTTACGGTGCAGCCAACTTGAAGCAGCTTCAATAAAAATGACATGCAATTAAATAGATTCATAGAAAAGACACACCACTAACACTGACAGCAATGTGTCTCAAAGGCCATGGAAGAGCTGGTGGATGCTGGGCTGGTCAAGGCTATCGGCATTTCCAACTTCAACAAAGACCAGATTGAGGCCATACTCAACAAGCCAGGACTCAAGTACAAGCCTGCCACAAACCAGGTACAAATCAAAACTGAGGTCCTGCAATATAAGAGAGAGGAACTTTAAAGGTAAAGTGTTTGGATGTTCCTCCAGATTGAGTGCCATCCATACTTGACCCAGGAGAAGCTGATCAACTTCTGCCACTCAAAGGGTATCACAGTGACAGCTTACAGCCCCCTGGGCTCCCCTGACAGACCCTGGTGAGACACACTTATCATACACAACCTGCACAGAAATAAGTGTTTTGCTAAGAATATTAGCCGTCACACCGTCTCACTTTTTTGGTTCTTATTTCTGAAAGGGCTTCATCTGAAGAGCCCTCTCTGCTGGAAGATCCTAAGATCAAGGCCATTGCTAAGAAGTACAACAAGACTCCAGCACAAGTAAGGAAGGAAAAAATTTGAACCCAGGTTGTAGCACCAGTTTGCCCATCACTGTCTGGAACATATGAAGGTCCAGGTTAGCTATGCTAGCTCTGTTATCATGACCATGAAAAACCTCTGACTCTGAAAGTAATCACACAAAAAACAAGGGTTCTGACATTAAAGATCCAACAGACCCTTATTAATATGGATATTAGACATGCTCTGTCCTGTTAAGTAGATTTGGTCAGAAAAATAAAGTTAAATAATGAACATTGTATTTGGTTCACATGACTAAGGACAAAGTACATTTGTTCAGTTTACTCTCGTGCAACATGCCCTACTTTTGATATTTAAAGGTCACATAGCAGTCAGGGCAGAATGAACTGTAGTGAAGAAACAGATATTATATTGTAGTGAAATTTGTAGCCTTTCAGGTCAGCGGTTGCACACCAGTGATGAAAGAAAACACAAATACTTTGTATTCAATTAACTTCTTTCAATGTTTTATTTCAGTGCCAAATAACAAAAGTTAGCATGGGGAAAATGCTAATCCTGTCACATGGTGGTAGCAAAAAGTTTAACAGGACAGTGTGGTGCAGTCATGGGAAGATCTTCTGGAAGATGCCTAAATAATGTTTAATTAATGCTTTGGACTTTTAAAACTGTTTTCTCACCAGGTTCTTATCAAGTTCCACATCCAGAGGAATGTGATTGTCATTGCCAAGTCAGCAACACCACATCGAATCAAGGAAAATTTCCAGGTTGAAAGATTTTAGACTTTCATTGCTTTTGTTCCACAGTGGATCATTTTAGAGGAATACAGGTATTGTGTGGAGTGCTGTGCTTTTAAGCCACTATTTTTCTTTCAGTTGTTTGACTTTGAGATGAGTGAGGAGGACATGAAGACCACGCTGAGCTTGAACAAGCACTGGAGAGGATTTGAAATGCTATGGTGAGGAGACAGGAGGAAAATGAGAGACAAAAACAGAGTATATCTAATTGCATTCTTTATGGTTACAAACCACACTCCTGGATACTGGAACATTATCATCACCATGTGTGTTCTGTTTTTTCTACAGGGCCTCCAAACATAAAGACTTCCCACTGAATACGGAATACTAACTCATCAGACAACTTGCATCCCAAATAATATGCTTATCAAGACTGAGACTGAAGAATTATTTGTACTTGTTCGGCTTGAACTGGACAACTTTCCCAGAATGCTTTCTATTAAAGATTTAATTCATTGAATTGACTGAACATTAAAGGATAAAATCTCTCGGACATTTGATTTTTTTTAAAGCAAACTGTTTTTAAAGCAATTTGAATTCTCTTTCTGTATGAAATCTCCGATGTAAATCAACTTGCTTTACTAGTGACATTAATTGACAATATAATTTCACACAAGATATGCTATCACAGTCATACACTACAGTTTATAATAACATTTGTACCACATTACCTTAGTCCTCATTCTGTTTTTGATGGCTCACATTTGAGACCGTTTGTCTTCTTGGGTGCCTCAATATAATGAGTTTAATGGAGTTGATGTTAAATTCATATAAAGGCTTCCTGAATCCTTCCTGAATAAAGTTTATGTTTTTTACTGATTTTAGAGATATTCTGCTAATATGAACAGCTGGATTAGGTTTTGGACTTCATGTCGGGAGACTTCTGTGTGGACAGAGACATTAGCATGAATCTGACAGCCTCCCACAGACATTTTCTCACAGCACACACTCTGCATTTTCCAAAGGTGTAAGTAAGGAGGACCGGTGACAATGGCTGCTTTCCACCGCAGAACGAGACGTTCCGCAGGCGACTCAGTCTGATCCCGCACAGGTGTGATTTTTCTGTTATGACGAGTCAAAGTGATCACTGTTTGAAGAAGGTCTGTGGACGACTCGACCGAGGATCCTCGTCCATACTGTGTGAGTGTGTGTGTGAGAGTGTGTGTGTGTGTGTTTGTGGGACGACTCTGATCTGACCTCCACCTTCTCGAACGCTATTAATGGCCTCAGGATGTTACATCACATCCTGTTTTTCACCCTGAGCAAAATGTGCTCACACACGCACACACACACACACGCGAAACATGAAGTGTCAGATTGTTCTGGAGAAACTTGGATCCACCATTTTTAAAAACTGAGGGATTGAATTGAAATTTATTGAGAA
The DNA here is from genome assembly GCA_029814765.1 of Acanthurus leucopareius. NCBI lineage: Eukaryota > Metazoa > Chordata > Actinopteri > Acanthuriformes > Acanthuridae > Acanthurus > Acanthurus leucopareius. Next base: position 2,647,706 of record JAQMCX010000037.1, on the reverse strand, counting down.
AAAAGAGGTTAACAGAGGTCAGAAATGAAGGTTTTTTTTATTTTGTGGCATTTTTTGTTATTTGTTCATTGAAGAATAAAAGCTGGAATGTTTCAAGCACAAGATGCAGCATTTTGTTGAGTTTGTCACAGTTTAACTTTTAAAATTTTTCTTTTTGATCAACAATTTGGTCTTAATGTGACAGTTTTTACTTGTCTCGCCTCCATATGACACTAGAGCAGCAGCTGCTTAGCTTAGCTTAGCTTAGCTTAGCTTGGCAGCACTGGAAACATGTTTCTATAATTTGTACTTTACACATATGAACATTTTTTTTAACATTTAGCAGTGAATAGCTCTTTCCAATAAACTTTCATTCGATCTAATTCCAACAAGGAAGCAAATATTGAAATTTTGAGAATATCACATAAAATTATTTCTACATCTTTACTTCCTGTTGTTTCCACCAACGAAGCAGAAACTCTGTTTGTTTTGAAATGACAAGAAGGGTTTCTGATTTTTTCAGTGGGTCCAAAGAAACTTTAAAAGTTCGACTGAAATTCAAATTCTCTTTATATTTCTGTTAAAATATAAACTCGAATGATACCACAGCAAAGTTGTGCACCACATTTAATGTTTCATTGATTTTTATTCTGTTGTGTCTCAGTTTAATTTTATTTTCTATTCAGCGTCTTAAAAAATCAGATTCAGCTCTTAATTATAAACACTTTCATTTTGTTTTTCCACTGTCATTTGATTCCCTGTTGTTTAAAAAATACAGATAATATTTGCTTTAAATATAATCACTGTTAAGATCTCTCTCGGTTTAAAAAACAAAATAATCCTCCATCCTGATCAGTTTAGTTCAGTCATTCATTAAAACAACCACCACGACCTTCATGAACGCTGGTGTTATTCTCTGTTCAGCACGAGACGTTAATACGTGTTTAATTATCGTTTACATTAATCATCGTTGGCGGTAATTAGCGGTTGATTAGCGTCCGTGCCAACGAGGCAGACGAGGACTTAAGTCAAAACTTCGAGGCTTCTTCTTCCATCAAACGCAGAGAGGAGGACGAGTTGTGAGTTGTCATAGAAACTGGAATAGCAGGGAATCCTGTTATAACCTCACAGTGTCACCGCGTGTGTGTGTGTTAAAAAAAGCCCCCTGATCTACATGCTCGCTGTTGCCATGGCAACGCGGTTGAACAATTTTTTCGCAGTTCCAGTTTTAAAAACTACCATCCTACCTGCTGACTCCCTGTCTGTCTCTCTCTGTCTCTCTCTCTCTCTACCTGTCTCTCTCTCTGTCTGTCTCTCTCTCTGTCTGTCTCTCTCTCTCAATTTCAATTTTTTCAATTTAAATAACTTTATTGGCATGACAAGACAAAACTTATATTGCCAAAGCATGTAACAATTACAATAATATCAATATCGCCTATAAACTCTCTGTCTCAATTTTTCAATTTAAATAGCTTTATTGGCATGACAAGACATTGCTTATATTGCCAAAGCATGAAACAATAACAATAATATC
>JAQMCX010000037.1:2612659-2646093 GCA_029814765.1 Acanthurus leucopareius | reverse complement strand
ATGTGCCTGTAACCTGCTGCGATGGCTATCTTCACCGCCTCCTTGACTTTGCCTGGAGGAGACTAACAAAGACCTAACTATTAGCTTAGTTTGTAGTTACAGTGAAATTTTGCCTTGGGACAATGTGTTCTCCACGTTTATCTTATAGTGAATATTTGGCTATAAGAAGGTGATCAAAGTCACCTCCTTGGAATTGAACTTTGATCTAAACTTTTAAAGAGCAATTGACAGTCAAGGACAACACTTGGGGTCAACTCCAATTGCCCCCCCCCCCCAAAGAATTAACATTCATATTCACATAGCAGAATTTTAAGGCATTAACATTCATATTAAATAAATGTTCATTAACAAATGTATGATTGTTAATAAATGTTACAAAATAAAAGTGAATAAATTAATGTTAAAGAATGATATCAAATAAAGGGAAACCTCCTGGATAAATGTATACATTCGGAAACTTAAGAACATGCAGGAGAGCAGAAAGACAGGGGAAATCAAGTGAATTACAAATGAATTATTGGTCATTAGAGATCTATTGCAATGTTATAACAAGGGGGCTAAAGGCCTTTTTTTTTTACAGCCAATCTCTGTTATTAGCATAATCCTCACACTTTATTGCCAACAACAACGTTGTCAAACTCCAGCAAACAAGCACAACCACCTTTTCTCCGGCAAAATGAACAATCTCACCATTCTGTGTTCCTGTTTATCTCACTGTCAAGGCCTGAGTGGCAGCCAGTTTCCTTTAGTTCAATAGCAATGGATCAGAAGTGTCAACCTTCGGCCCAGAACACCACAAACAACAGACACTGTCATCCCTTGGTCCACTTGATGACAATATTTAATCAATGGCAAAGAACTTTGGAATAACTTTTATCAATTATTTATCATTTGAACAGCATTCCTGGAAGACCACCTTAGCTTGTTTCTATCAAGTAAGAAACATCTGAGGTTAGATATATGCTCAGTTTTGACACTGAAACTGAAATGTCATACATGCTTTTATATCATCACTTGTGGACTATTGTAACTCTCTCTTTTTACCTGCTTAAACTCCTCCTAAGTTTCACAATTGCATCTCATCCAGAATTCTGCAGCACGACTGCACTGGTTGCCCATTAATTTTAGAACACATTTTAAAATTATATCAGTGACTTACAAGAGCATCAGTGGTCTGCCTCCAGACTATATTAAGGAGCTTATAACCCTTTATTGGCGTGCCAGTCCCTAATCAAAACCTTTTGGTTGTTCCTCAGACCAGACTGAAAACCAAGGTGACCATGCATTTTCAGTGATGTACAGTGCATTACTTTTAGCAATATATGTCGACTTTATTATGTTAAATTTTCCAATTGAGTCCGTTTTAGTATCATTATTTTAATAATTTATAAGCTGATTGTAATTGTTGTGTAAATTGTTCTGATTTGGAGAGAACTTCGTGCTTAAAATAGAAATTAATATTAACACTACTGGGTTTTATGGCATTAACATTCATATTCATATATGAGAAGGGTGTGCATTTTTTGTTCATTCAAACGTGCAAATCATTAGTGACAAGAAGGCCACATAAAGGCTGTCATTTTTTTTTCTTGCCAACAAATTCTCTATATACAATTCACCCCATCTTTTTTATTACCAATACTTCTTAGCCATACAATTAGAATTTATGGGGAGAAAATCAAATATATAGCGTAAAGCAGAAAACACAAAAGCAGGAAATATCAGAGAAACGTGTTATTATTACAATGTTGATTATGTTAGAGCACACACAACTATAGCTGTCCTTACTGGACTACCTATGACTCATAAAATAAGCTTTAACGTTAATAGTTGACGTAATTAATGATGCCCATGAAGTAGCGCTTGAACTTGGGTTATAGTTACTTTTGTGCGTTATGGTGACTTCAAATAGCTTAAAGCTTGTTAGAAACGAATAAGATAGCTTACAGTCGATACATAATAACTTGAACTAACGCTAATATAAAGTCAGCCGTGCAGGTGGAAGTCTGTTATAGCGACTTGTTGATGTCATGTAACATTATGATAACAGTTTCCATTCTTTATTTCTCTTGACACGTTCGGCGAGCTTACCTAACGAGTTAAGTATTAACTAGCCTAATTGTAAAGGACAAATTGTAAAAATTCAAATAGACGTACCTTCCATGTCCCAAGCCCCACAAACGGCATTTGTGCACCGGTGCTCAGTTTCACTGTTGTTGCCATCGTGGAAAGCCTGGACAGACCCGACAGTCGAGGAGTGACAGGAACGCAACAGCGCAATACTGCGAGGATGCAAAGTGTCGCGGAAGGAGACAGAGATGTTAAGTACAAGGTCTCAATCTGCTGCGTCATCCATTGATAGGCACGTAGTTACACATCCGCCTTTGACAAACTTCCTTGCAGAACTTATTGGGTAAATTCAATTCCTTCTTTACAACAGGAAGGTTAGCACGGTCCACGTTTAAAATGTTGCTGTAAATATAATTCACAGTATAAAATAAACTAAATGTAGGGCAAGTGAAGAAGAATAACAAATACAAAAGCCTGTTAAACAACTGAAGTGAATTGATAGTTGTTGTAAAAGTTTGTCAGTTTATTTTTTGGGTTTCAAATTTTCAACAGCCCAGTGTTCAAATCCATTTTAATTACTGGCAACCTAGTTTAAAAATAGAAAATGAGGGCAATCTTGACATGACTACAAATGCATTTAAGTCATTGAAAACTGAGAGGAAAAAGAAGTAAATGTAGGCTTGTTTATAAGGTCTTTGTATGTTTTCTATGCAATTATTCTAAGTAACTACATAAGTAACTACATCATCAAATAAAAAACAGAAAAAAGTATAATATTGTCCTCCAAGATATGCTCCAGAAGAAGTAGAATTGGACATTTGGACTGAAGTACAGTACTATGCTATATGCACTTCAATGTTCTTTTTCCCCTCCCAATTAAATACTTTTCCTGTATTCATTTTTATATAATTACTTTTGTCTGTTTTATCACCCTCTGCATTGCCCCAATGAGTTCCAGTATGAATTTTAATGGTTTCACATAAGAATCAAGATTATTTCGTTTGGTTCCGAATCAATTCACAAGCGTCAAAAATACAGTTCCTGCATGATATTTGCTTGTAAAATCACCTTGGCAAGAGCAGAACACTAAGCAGGTCTGGGATGTCCATTGATCAGAAATCACCTGATGTCTCTAGATTATGAATATTCAGAGTTATACTTTTTTATTTTACTCAGTAGAAGTTGCTTTTAAGATCGGCCTGAAATCAGACATTGATCTTCCTGGCAGTCTTAACTTTATGCCTCTCAGGAGGTTGATAGAGACTTATCTCTTTTTTATATAACGGCACATGGGAGGACACCTTTGGCACATGAAACCAAAATCAGAACTTTTATTGCGTTACTCGTAATATATGTCACTATCTTTCTTTCAACTAGAAATGAAACAACTTTGAGCATTAAATATTGAAAAACTCAACTGCCGCAGTCAGTGGATTTGTTTACTGAGAGTCAGGCAATAGCTCCCCAGGTAAACTCACTAGTTAGTTTTCTGCCCCCTCCTGGTCACTAGAGGCACAAACTAAGAAAACTCTTCAAACTGGTTTGAATTTCTTCCGCAGGACTTTATTCTTGTGCAAAACAAAGCAGCTCACAAAGAAAGCGAAAGCAACAATTTTAAAATAGGATAAATATACATGATAAGAAAGGTAATACTGGGGGGCATGTTCTCATTCTGAGACAAGTCAAGGTAATATACTCGGTATTGCAGAGATAATAATGCTTATTATTTTTCAATTGAATATGAATGCTCAATACTGAAATTATTAAAATAAAACTGATTTAGACATGAGGAGTCTATACACATAAAATACCCCTGAGATGATATAAGATGATATGCCCCTGGATGTATAACGTTTTTGCTTTGATTAACCTACTGGTGAATCTTTTAGCTTGGCTATGTATTTTTGTATTTTTTTCACCTATATGTGATACTAAAAATTACAAACTCATTTTGTTCTAAGAAATAACTAAGAACATTTACTCAATTCAAAATATTTCGTATGTACTCAGAATTACACACATTTATGTTATTAGGTATATGAAAAAGAAACCAAATCAGAAAGTAATACAGTTGAATTTAAACTAAGACTCAGTGAGAAAGAGAATAAAAGAATAAAGAAATGTTTTGTGAATAGGTCAGGAACTAGAAAATGATTTTAGGTCTTCAGACTTTGGGTTGTGTGTAGGCAGAACAGGTAAAAGAGGAAGTTAAGTTTATCATTAAAAATTCACATGAAAATAAGCTTTTGATGCAAGGCCACACTAGCACAGTAAAGTGCTCTGATAAAAAAGAGACAGCGAGCATTCTAGAGGGTGGAGAAATAAGCTCCATTACCCACTAAAAACCTGTGGAAAATCACCTTTTTATAATTTCAGAATTTAGTGTTGAATGGATAGTCCTTGTGCTTCTTGCCCCTATAAAGAAAAAAAAACAAAAGTAAAATTTAAAAAATGGCCTGGCATAATACATCTTCTTTACAATGCTAAGAGCAGAGGAAAAAGAGAACAATGATGAACATCTCACCATGGCATGGGACAGAGTCTCCAGTCCCTGTTGACTCCAAATAAAGTCTTCATTTCCTCCTCAGTTAGTTTAAAGTCAAACACCTGCAAACATGTTAACAACGATCTTCATGCAAGAGCCAAGAGGTACACTAAGTGTAGGAGACTAAGGGGGTTAACCCTAGAAAATGTCTGAACAACTTTTGAAGTGTTACCTGGAAATTGTCCCGAACACGCTGAGGAGTGATTGACTTTGGGATCACGATCACGTTCCTTTGCATCTGGAATCGGATCAGGATCTGGGAGGGAGAAAGAGAAGGTATTGAAGGTGAGAAGAAATTGTGACTGTAAGTGGAAGAACTATTAAGGGTCCTTGCGTTTGTTTTCATTTCTGATTAAAGTTACAAGAGAGCATGTTTCATTTACTTGAGACTGTGAGATGCCTGTACCTGAGCAGGTGTCTTCTTGTGCTTTTCAGCCATGGCTTTAACTATTGGGTCCTCCATCAATGAGGGGTCGTCAGATTTAACCCTGTACATTAAATATACCACCAAGTATAGCTTACAAGACTCATACAGTGTATTACTTCATATTTTTCTGATAATCAAGGGTTGAAAAATTAACCACATTCATACAGTGCTTCAAAGGTGGGAAGATGTGAAAAAGTGTGAAATGTGAAAAATATATTTTCTGCTCATAATAACTAATTTCTCAAAATAAATAAATGAATAAATAAATAAATAAATAAAAAATAAGCAAAAAATATGCCAAACACATACTGTTTAAATCATAACAAAGTTAGCTTCAAACTACAAAAGATAACCAGGACTAACAGTCATAAGTCGCAACCAACCACAAGAGGTTTGACATACTGGCATTAAACTAAATACGATCCCTTTGAAAAATTTGTTATTTTGACATAATTGTTACTGTCGTGCTGACTGACCAGGGTCTGTCAGGGGAGCCCAGGGGGCTGTAAGCTGTCACGGTGATGCCCTTAGAGTGGCAGTAGTTGATCAGCTTCTCCTGGTTTAGGTATGCATGGCACTCCATCTAGTGGGGAAAATATGCAACTGTTAAAAAGAAGCCAATAGTATATTGTGATTAAACTGTGTTCAATAAATACCAATACCTGTGTTCAATAAATACCAAGTGGAAAACACAATTGTCACATTTTTAAAAAAACATGTTCCGAGATTTTGTTTCTTTGTATGATTGCAGGGTGCAGTAGCACTTTGTACATATATTTGTCAAGCCTTTAAAATGTGTCATCTCTTTGTTGTAAAAAGGTCTGTGAGCTGTGAGGTAACATTCCTTTGGTACACAAGTGTCCTAGTTTACCTGGTTGTTGGCAGGCTTGTGTTTGAGGCCTGGCTTGTTGAGAATGGCTTCGATCTGATCCTTGTTGAAGTTGGACACACCAATAGCTTTGACCAAACCAGCGTCCACCAGCTCTTCCATAGCCTTTGAGAAAATTGATGATAAGACACACTTTTACCTATTCCTTGCTCACTGATCTCAGGTCTTTCACCATTAATTTTTTAAGCCCTCACTAGTCTAAAATTACATTAAAATACCTGGCAAATATCCCTTGAACTCTACCAAACCTTATGCTGCTTCCAAGGACACAATAATGTGGGATTCATCTGTGTTTGTTGAACTCACCTCCCATGTGTCCAGGAAACTAGTATCAGAATTGATTGTCTGTTCTTCACTGTCCAGAGGTACAAGCTCACCTCCAGCCTGTAATGTGACAAAGGGAATTGGAGTCTCCAGATTCACATTGCAGAACTATTACACTGACAACATAGAGACTTGCATTTGCATGCAACATTTGAAAAAACTGTCTTGCAGAAAGCATAGACAACAGAATGTTTTTTTATCAACTACATTTACGTAAGTTTCATTGAAACCTGAGATTTTCTTCAATGAGGATGGGTTCAGCCGGCATTCATTCCAGCAGCTGTTATTTGTGTTTAACTCCAGTTGGCAGTGATGCATACATCGTAGCAGGCTGGAGATGCTATTATTTACCCCCTCTCAGGGGTGGTATAGTATGCACCTTGAATTTGAACACTGTTTATTGGTTTTTACAGCCTGATCACTGGTAAAGTAGGGAGCTGAGAGAGTCTCTCCTGATTACAGGCCAAAAAGAGGAAATTAGGAGACATGTGACTGGCAGTGAGAGAGACACTGTGATATACAACATATTCCATCTGACCTTAACATCATTCAGTCTGTGCTGAGTTTGAAAGAGAAACTGCAGAGCCATAAAAAGATAAAGAGTGATATGGGATAAGAAATCAAAAGATGTAAAAAAAATTAACCTTTGGCATTTTCATAGGCTTTTATGCTCCTTTCTGCTGTATCATGTTTCCCTGCATGGCCATGATGTCAGAGAAACAAAAAACCAACCAAACAAACAAAGAAAAACAACAGAAAGGCAAACCCTCAGCAACTGTTATGAATTGCCCATTTTAATTGGACTTATTTGCATTAAATAACTGAATATACATGGAAAATTGTAACATTTTTTTTTTACAAAGTGCTCAAAAGGCAATACTGATGCCTACCTTGAAACCCATGGGCCAGTGAATGAGATAGAGGTCGAGGTAGTCCAGTTTAAGATCATTGAGACTTTTCTCAAAGGCACCTCTCACCATGGACTTCTCATGGAAAGTGCTCCACAGCTATGAGATGAAAGGACAATGATGTCAGTGAACTCACATGCATTCTCAGGTCTCCACTACTGAAAACACAGTTTACATTTACTGAATATACATGAAACATAAGATGCAATATCTGTTTGTAATAATAATAATAATAATAATAATAATAATAATAATAATAAGGAAATGCATACATAGGTAACAACTCACCTTGCTCGCAATGAAAAGATCCTCTCTTTTGACCACACCATCCTTGATCATGGCATGAATTCCTTCTCCCACCTCTACTTCATTCTCGTATAAAAATGCTCCATCAATGTGCCTGTAACCTGCTGAGATGGCTGCCTTCACTGCTTCAGTGACTTTACCTGGGGGAGACTAACACATGTTTCATATGGAGTCAGTATAAAGTATGCAATAGTTTTTATTACATATTACATGTATTGTATATGTATTATTTTCGAATTACATTCTGCTATACTCTACTTCAGCATAAATTTCACAGCACCTAATATTGTTTCTGACACTTGAAACTGCATACAGATTGTCAATTTTCTTACAATGGAGAAAAAAAAAAGAAATTTAAAAAAATCTTTATTTTCAATTCATCTATTTAACAGTATATACTTGACCATACGATTTCGCATTTTTCGGAAGAAATTCTCATAATGCAAGAAACAGCATACATACAATTTTACATGAAGATGTTGCTCACGTGAAAGCACAAATACTCGAGCTTTCCTTACTGTACTCTTGAGGCCTACAACACATAAAATTAATCATAACGTTTTGTGCTTAATAAAAACCGTGGCAAGTATTTCAATATAAGGTAATATCACTTTATAACACTTTAATATTAGGTTACAGCACGTTAAAGTTGGGTAATAATTACTTCTGTGCGTTACAGTGAAATAAAGCCTGATTGGAATGAATAATTAGCTTAGCTCACTGAACACGTCAGTCACGTTTCTACTTTTGCTGCTGGGGGTTACCACATTTGGTACCAGTTTTAGTTGAAAAAAAATTTAGTTATTTGTAAAATAAAATGCCATAAATTTGCGAGTTTACATTAATATAAAGACGGGTGTACAGGTAACAGTTTTAACGACAGCTTTATGCGTTAACGGTCTCTATTCAACATTTCTTTTGATAAATACAGCTAGCTTCCCGCACAAGTTAACTTTTAACCGACGACTTGGAAAAATTAAAAAAAAAAACCAAAACATACCCTCCATGTCCCAAGTCCCACAATGGGAACTTGTGCACCGGTGTTCAGTTTTACTGTTGTTGCCATTTTTCAAAGTATAAACAGCTCGTTTGCTCTTATAATTGAGACAGCAAAAGCAGTGCACTATAGTGCGTTGATTTAAAGTGTCGCGGAGGGAGACAGCGCCGTGAAATATAAGGTGTTGATGGGCTGCGTCATATCTACTTCACATCATCATTGATAAGCTTGTCGTCACACATCCTCCGTTGCCAGACTTTTTTTTACTCAACTTTATTGAGTACATTTTCATTCATTCCGAGTACACATGTTCCAGTATTGTTATGATTATTTTTGTTTCAAAAAAGTTGCTGTGAAAATACTTCACAGCATGTAAATGAAAAAAAAAGAATCATATTTTATTTAGCCTACCAAAAATAAACTAAGTGAAAAGCAAAAATAAAAAAAACCGCTAAACTGTTATGAGTTTAGAGTTGCAGTTGCAGCTGTCTAATTAGCCTAATTACTTCCCGGTTCTCAATTTTTCATAAAGGTCAAATATCGTACATCATTCTTTTGAAAACATTACGGAAAGGTTAATTTACAAGCCATATCATTTTATCGAATGATATTTTGAACTATTTTGTATAGAACTTTCATGTGTAGGCTTCATCCTCCCTTATCTCTGACAGTCCTCTTTGAACAGTGAAGAGGGAAGAGAACTTAAGTCAATGCTCCAACGTCTTTTTTTAATTTGCAGTGCACAAAAAAAAATAATTCTATATGCATGACATTCTCAAATAGCACACAATAAAAGCTAGTGACAGAGTTTAAGTGTCAAAAAAATAAACTTTAGAATTGGATGCCCTTCTCTCTCATTTTTCATATGTTTTCAGTGGCTGAAAGATTGGTCAATTATTTTCCAGGTTTTCCAGGATGGGTGGGAACCCTGAATATTGTACACCACATTATGTGATAACCACGTGCACCAAATAACCTTGGTCTTTAGAACATTTTGCTGACTCATAACTAAGATCATTTATCTTCTTTGGCAGCCTCAATGTTATGCCTAGTCATTGGATGATATAAAACTTATAATTGCTGTATAAAGTCTCACAGGGTCAGTAGAGGACATCTTTAGCACATGACACCAAAATGTGAACTTGTAACATGTTACTCATAAAACCACTATCTTTCATTCAACACAAACTTACTGTAACTAGAGATAGGCCTATTACAAAACTTTAGCAATAAACATCAAAATACTGTTAATTGTGGCAATGAAAGGATTTGCTTCCCTGGCACCAAGCCCCCAAGCTCCAATGTCGGTCTCAGTTTCAAGCCCCCTTGTCACTAAGTGGCAAGACAAAAACTAGGAATTTCTTACTAATTTTTTAGATCTTCCATAGGACTTTTATTTTAGTGCAAAATGAAACAGATGACACAGGAAGTGAAAGTGACAGTTATATAGCAGGGTTAACACATATGATTAGAAAGTAACATGTATGAGCCCCAAGTAATGCTGAGAAGTACGGTGCCCTTTTGAGACAGGTCAAGGTCAACTGTGCTTGTAACTTTGCGATCAAATTTAAATGTTGGAATGCTGAAATTTTAAGAAAAAAAAACATGTTTAGACACATGAAGAGTCCTTTGACACCTCATACATCTCCTGACAAGAAACATTTAAAAAAAAAAAAAACCCTGACTTTAACACTGGTTTATTTTTCAGTCTGACTATGTGAATTGACTTGAGGTATTTTTGTCACTTAGATGTAATACAAAAAATTATAACCTCAATCTGTACTCAGAAATAACTAAGAGCTTTGACTCAACATGAAAATATTTCATCCATCTGTACTGTATATGACACTCATTTACGTTATTATATACATAAAATGACCCCAAATGACCAATTCATTTAATACACTATAGGATTTACATCAAGTCTTAGGGACAAAACAAAAGGATTTTGCTTAAAGAAGTTAAGGAACTTGAAAAATGAACTCAGGTTTTGGTAGTGTAACTAAAAATAAGTACTCGTTTTATGAAGATAGAAAGATATCGAGGGAGGTCAGGTTTCTCTTGAGAAATTTAACATGAAAATAAAAATGGGTTTTAAGGCCACACTAGGATTGTGAAGTGCTCCAAAGAACAGGAAAGCGAGCAGTCTTGAGAGTAGAGAAGCGAGCTTCTGCACCCACTGCAAACCTGTGGAAATTCAGCACCTCTAAGCTCAGAATTCAGTATTGAATGGATAGTCCTTGTGCTTCACACCCCTACAGTGGAAAAAAAAGAAAACAAAAGGAAAATTTAAACATGTGTCTGGAGCACTGCATCTTCAGAGCACAATGATGAGCATCTTACCATTGCATGGGACAGACTCTCCAGTTCCTGTTGAACCCGAGTATAGTCTTCATTTCATCATCAGACAGTTCGAAGTCAAACACCTGCAATGATGGAAACAAGCCAATAGGGCAGGTAAGTGTATGAGACTAAGGGGCTTAACCCCAGAAAATATCTAAACAATTTCTCAACTAATTACCTGGAAATTGTCCTTGATGCGCTGAGGAGTGATTGACTTTGGGATCACGATCACATTTCTTTGCACCTGGAAGCGGATCAGGACCTGGAAGGGAGAAAGAAGGGGTGTCGAGGGTTAAAAGAGGTCATGACTGTAAGTGTAAGAACAATTAAGGGCTCTTGGATTTGTTTCCATTTCTTCTCCTGTGATTAAAGATACAAGAGAGCATGTTTCATTTGTTCGAGCCTGTATGAAGGCCGTACCTGAGCAGTTGTCTTATTGTGCTTATCAGCAATGGCTTTAATGTTCGGGTCCTCCAGCAATAAGGGGTCTTCCGGTTTAGCCCTGTAATTAAATATAACATTTAGTACAGCTTACAGGGCTTACAAAGTTACCTTCACATAAGAAATAAATATCATCTATAAAACAAACATAAAGACCATATACTTGATATGTAAATCATGACAAAATAAGCTACACACAAACTAAAAAGACAACAAATAAAATCCAGCCATAAATTGAAATGAGTCACAAGAATATGACAGAAGGATTGACAAATACTGAATTGACATTCAACAAATATAATCCATTTCATAGGAGTGATGTGATACTTTAACTACAAGTCCTTTCATGTCATTTTAACGTAACTGTCAATGTCATGCTAACTGACCAGGGTCGGTCAGGGGAGCCCAGGGGGCTGTAAGCTGTCACCGTGATGCCCTTAGAGTGGCAGAAGTTGATCAGCTTCTCCTGGCTCAGGTATGGGTGGCACTCCACCTGGTGGGAAAAACACACAACTCGTGTGAAACATGGAAGAAACTGTGATTTAACCATATTACATAAACACCAAGTGGGAAACACAATTGATACATATTTCAGTCTTCAGGAAGCTACTCTACCAGCTTTACAAGTTAGTAGTAGTATCTGTAAAACCATGACCAAAGATTTTAGTGCTTTGTACAATACAAAGTGCAGTAGTACTTTGTATGCAGAACTGTCAAACCCTTAAAAAATTTAAATTACTGTTACTAGATTAAATATGTTATTGCTTTGTTATGAAAAGGTGTGTGAGCTGTGGGGTGATTCTACTAAGGTGAACACGTCTTCCTTTACCTGGTTGTTGGCAGGCTTGTGTTTGAGGCCTGGCTTGTTGAGAATGGCTTCGATCTGATCCTTGTTGAAGTTGGACACACCGATAGCTTTGACCAAACCAGCATCCACCAGTTCTTCCATAGCCTTTGAGAAAATTAATGATCGAATGCACATTTACCTAATCCTTATTTATTGATCTCGGGTCTTGCACAATCACATTTTAAGCTTGCAACTCGTCAAAGCAAGTACCAAAATACCTGGTTAAGTTCCTTCTAACTCAACAAACTTAAGGTTGCTGTAGGACACAATAGTGAATTTCAAGAAGTTTCAAAAGTGAGTTTGTTCGTTAAACTTACCTCCCATGTATCCACGAAACTAGTATCAGCATTGATTGTCAGCCCTTCGCTGTCCAGAGGTACATGCTCACCTCCAGCCTGTAACGTGACAAGGGGATTTAGAGTCTACAGGTTAACACTGCATTACTAAGGTACTGACAATATGGACGCTCTTTTCTGAATGACATTAAAAAAAAAAAAATATTGAATTATAGAAAACATTACATAGAGTTTGAAAGATAACTGCAGAGTCATGGAGAGATATAAGAGATTCAGAGATATATTAACGTAACCTTCATTGTAACTGGCCTCAGTGCTGCTTTCTATTGTTACTACATGTTGTCCAGCTTGGTCATGACGCTAAAGTGACAAAGAAAAAAAAACAAAAAACAATAACCTGCATACTTTTGGCAATCAATCCCCTATATTTCTTAGCGTTTACTTCTATTAAAAGTGATGTGCAAATTTTGGTGATAGATGATGTGGGATTACCGGAAAACCCATGGGCCAGTGAATGAGATAGAGGTCGAGGTAGTCCAGTTTAAGATCGCTGAGACTTTTCTCACAGGCACCTCTCACCAACGACTTCTCATGGAAAGTGCACCACAGCTATGAGATGAAAGGACAAGGAAGTTAATGGACTCAAATGCATTCTCAGGCCTCCACTATTGAAAACACAGTTTACATACCGTCAATAAACAGGTAACATCTGTTCTGATGCCTATTTGTGAAAGAGCATTAGGGTTTGGGTTAGTACTTGTTAGTCAATAATTCAGGTAAATAATAATTAATACCTGCAACAAAACAACTCACCTTGCTGACGATGAAAAGATCCTCTCTCTTTACCACACCATCCTTGATCATGGCATGAATTCCTTCTCCCACTTCCACTTCATTCTCGTATAAAAATGCTCCATCAATGTGCCTGTAACCTGCTGAGATGGCTGCCTTCACTGCTTCAGTGACTTTACCTGGATCAGCCTAAAACAAAGGTTTTATATTGCATCAGTAAACAGTCCGCATTTGGCTATATTCTACTGTAGCGTAACCCTCACACAAACTGCACAAAAATAGTACAGTGAATTTCTGTTCCCTGGGCTATTCATTCATGTCCTGTGTTACATAATCTGACAATTTGGCTAAAAGAAGCTTTGTGTCCCACCTTTTGGCTCGAAACTGCTCAAATATCACATGCATATCTGATTTTGATTTTATTTTTTGAAAAAAATTTGAATTTACAATTTGCACTATCTATTTTATTATTGCCAATATTACTTGCCTATTTGATTGAAAAAAAGTTGGAGTAAACTCAAATTATGTGATGCAGTAACAGCATCCTTCTCATATATTTATAGACAAAAATGTTTCTCACGTCCCTACTGTACCTGTTTAAACACGTGAAATGAATTATAACGTTAATATGGCTAACAAAACCCCAGAAGTACTTAAAAGATTATGTTATATAACAGCACTTTAATTGTTGGTTAAATAATAGCTGGTGCATACAAAAAAACAAAAAAAACACAACTCTTTAACTTGAGGAATTGTAGCTTTTCTCTGTTAGTGTCTCAAAGCAAAGCCTGCTGGTGTCAAATCAGGTCACGCTGGCCTGAGGTCAGTACAAGGTAACTTGACCTAATGCATTTGTACTAGTCAGTCATACTTTTAAGAATCTGCCGCCAAAGTACATCAGCCCTGGTTGGTACTAGTTATGAGGAAAAATGTCAACCCACACTGAAAATTACAGGTAATTAATGTGCCTTAACGAGAGAGTTTATATTAATATATGAGTAACCGTGCGGACGAAAGTTAGTTTTAACAAACAGCTTATGTAACGTTGACAGTCTCCATTCATTATTTCTCTTGACACGTCCAGCTAGCTTAACAAACAAGGTAACTGTTGTCGAACTATTCGGGACAAGATTGAAAATTCAAATAAACGTACCCTCCACGTCCCCAGTCCCACAATGGGAACTTGTGTACCGGTGTTCATTTTCACTGTCGTTGCCATCTCTGCAAAGCACGACCAGGTCTGAAATCTCTGAGAGCCGAGTGGGCAGCTTATTGAGCACTGTGGTGGATGGATCAAGTGTGTCGCAGATAAAATTGGATAACACATTAGCTGCCAAATGGTACGTTACCGTCGCCGCCATATTTGGAAGGTCAAAAAAAAAAAATCATATTTGCCCATTTATCATGAGGTCGTCCATTATTTTACAGACTATGTGCTGTCCACCTCCCGATTATTTCAGTTTTCTTTGGTCAGAAAATAGCTTGTTCAATTTGCATTTCTAGAAAAAAAAAATCATAAAAGTTCCTAAAATCTATTGATTTTGCATCATCGAGGGCAAAACTGAACAAAATAGGAAAATGCAAATAAAGCAGCAAGATTCAATCGGTCTGGTCTCCATATTTTTTTTTTTTACAGCAGTACAGAAAATGAGTACAGATATGGGCCTAATCAGAGACAGCCATTTACAAACAACTGGGTAGGAGATAAGATCAGATGCACCCTAACTGTTACCTTGAAGGGAATGTCCGGTGTTACAGCATTATAACATGGGCTACACGATAAGGTCAAAATAGTAAAATACAGTTCAGTACTAATTGAACGTAATATAAGTAGAATATAGTATTAAGATACTAGTAGAAGAACAACAAAAATGCACATTATAATACAGTGGCAAAGCATATTATGAAGAATAATAAAATAAATTGTTAGTATGTGTATATAGTAATATAATTATGATAATGAGAATAAATAAAATTAGAGTCCAGATTCAAATAAGAGTCACCTAAGTAGTTTATGAAGTAAAAATTTTAATATTGTGCGTTCCATTTCAGATATTGAGAGAGCTCTGTTTGCTTGCTCAGATCTTTTTGCAAGAAAGGAAAAGCACCTTAAAGACTTTGTGCATATTTCGTGCACATTAGATTGTATCGTGCAAAATGAAACACTGGAAAGTGGAAAAGTGAGAGTTTCTCCTGATTTGAGGAAAAGAGGAAGAGAAATAATTGGAAAACAGGTGACTGGCACTGTGAGACACTGTGATAAACAAAAACATATTCCATGCCTCTCTTTTATAGCAACACTCAAACACTGTTTAGTCGGTGCAGACTTTGAAAGAGAAACTGCAGAGTCATAGTAAGATAACGAGAGGCGGAAGAGATTAAGAGACATACAGTAAAAAGTAACCTTGGCAACATTGTAGCTGCTTCCTGTTTAAAGATGTTTACTGAAGAGCTTTGCTTTTACTTTTTTAATTTGCCTACATTCGATAAGGCAGTGTCCACAAGTATAAACCAGGGGGGCAAAGAAGTTAAACACACGCTTGACAAACCCAAGATTTTACGTTTCAACACGACAAAAATTATTTTTCCCCACATCACATAACTATTAGCCTTTTTTTGGTTCATGCCAGCGTGTTGAGCTATTGGGTTATTGTGCAATACAATGGCCCCTCTCTTACCTGATATTGTTATCTTACACAGCCTTATTTAAACATGACTGAAAACAGCCCGTGCAAAATACTATCATTCATAAACTACATTTCAACTTTGATATGATCCGTAACTTAAATAAACCCTTTCAGATAGCAGTGCTAACCATTTTTTGTGGGGATCTTATAAATAGTCTTGTAGGTAATTCTCAGCTAAAGGAAAATAAAGATATGCTAAAGTAATTTTCCAGGACAAAGCAAGATTTTCATGAGCATTTTTACTTTTTCTCTTATTTTCCTTTTTTCCCTTTTTTTTGCGCTACATAAGACATTTTTTTGCTGACTCACACATGAGATAGCTTGCCTTCTTCGGCAGCCTTAGTTTTATGGCTTACAGGGAGATAATAAAAACTTTTAAAATAAGGCTTAACAGGGTCAGTAGAGGAGAGCTTTGTTGCATAAAAGAAAAATGTGCATCTTTGTCTGTTGCTCATCATATCTGTCACTGTTTATTGTTGAACACCAACTAGTTGGATAATCAAAGATTAATATTGCCATGACAAAGAAATAATAATAATAAAAAAAAGTTGAGCAATAAATATCCAAACACTTTCAATTATGATAACATACTGATGTGTGTACCTGGTACTTTTGAACTCCAGAAGCTTATATATTTATTTCCTCAGTCTCACAATTCAGAGGCACAAACTAGGAAACTTGCATCAACTTAGTTTAATTTTCTTCCACAGGATTTTAGCACGACTCAAACACAGCAGACACAACAGGAAGTGAAAGCAACGATGTTATGACAGGGTTGATACACATGATTAGAAAAGGCTATGTATAACTATGTAAATAATAACACTGCAAAGTTATTTGCATCCTGCGACAAGTCAATGTAATATATTCTGTATTTCGCATAGATAATAGTGCTTATAGTTTTGGGGGAAAAAATCAAAATGCTTATAAAAAGATGGTTGCAAACTTTAAATATAAGAAAACAACAGATCTAGCTATATGAGGAGTCCTTTCATAAATTATACATCCCTGGATAAATAACATTTCTACATAACCTTGAATGAAATACTGGATTAAACTGTTTGGTTTTGAGAATTAACTGTAAATATTTCATTTAATTAAACATGCTATCACAAACGTGTAAGTATACAAACATAACACATCCTAGGGTTAATGCCTAGGGACTTTTCATTCTCAGAAATGGCTCATAACTTAAACTCAGTTTCATAATAATAATTTATCAGTGCTGTATCTGGCACGCAATGAAACAGAGACTACAAAGTAATACAGCAGAATTTGCACTAAGATTTAGTGAGAAAGCGAACAATGGCATTGCTCAGAAACTTGAAAGAGACCTGAGGTCTTTAGGGTGTTTGTAAAACTTATTACCGGTTTTAAAGAGAACAAACAGGTAACATAGAAGGTCAAGTTTCTTTTGAGAAATGTAAAATTAAAAATCTGATGCACACACAAGCATTGTAAAATGTCCTAATGAGAAGAAAACTTGCAGTCTAGAGTGTAAAAAGCATCCCCAGCACCCATTGCAAACCTGTGGAAAATCAGCAATTTTTCATTTCAAAATTCAGCGTCGAATGGATAGTCTTTGTGTTTCACAGCCCTAGAGAGAGAAAAGGAAAAGACAAAGAAAATTATAAAAGCTTGCCTGGCACACTACATCTTTTTATCAATGCCAAAAGAAAGTTTTAAAAAATAACAGAAAAGAGCACAATGATGAGCATCTCACCATTGCATGGGATTGAATCTCCAGTTTCTGTTGAATTCTAATATAGTCTCCATTTCCTCATCAGATAGTTTGAAGTCAAACACCTGCAATGATGAAAGAAGCAGTCTTCATGCATGAGCCAAACAGGGCAGGTAAGTGAAGGAGAATGAGGCCTAACCCCAGAAAATATCTAAACAATTTCTCAACTAGCTACCTCAAAGTTCTCCTTAATACGCTGAGGAGTGACTGTCTTTGGGACCACGATCACATTTCTCTCGACATGGAAGCGGATCAGGACCTGACAGGGAGGGAGAAAAAAGTATTTAATATGATCAGACATCACAATGCTAAGTATAAGAAATGCAAGGGCCGTGCTAAAGGCATTTAAATACATAGCACATTCTTCTATCTTGTCTTTGTTTTCATTTCTACTTTGCTGAAAATGAGAAAAAGAAAAGAGGAATAAGCTGTTTTTAGGTGTGCACCTTAACTATTTTAAACTCTGTTAAGCTTTGTTTCATTTGCTTAAGCCTAAGTGAGGGCTGTACCTGAGCAGGTGTCTTCTTGTGCCTCTCAGCAATGGCTTTGATCTTCGGGTCCTCCAGCAGGGAGGGGTCGTCAGGTTTAGCCCTGTAAACGAAATAATCGAGTATGACAGGACCTACATAATTCATTACCCATTATTAAGCTGAAAATCAAAGTTTGACAGAAACCTCAGAAATGAATTCAGAACTCTGAGTTAACCACGACAACACTGCTTCAAGTTGGGCAGCTATGAAAATAGTCTAACCATCAATGCTTTTGGGTTAATTCTCTCTACATAATGGAGATTTACCAATCTTAAGTGACATCCACCACATATGACCCACTTTGTAGCAAATTAATGATAAAAACAACAACAACAAAAAATCCAAAACCATGTCCTTCTATGATATTTTGATATAACTCTGACTGTCATGCCAACTGACCAGGGTCTGTCAGGGGAGCCAAGGGGTGCGTAAGCTGTCACAGTGATGCCCTTAGAGTGGCAGTAGTTGATCAGCTTCTCCTGGGTCAGGTATGGGTGGCACTCCACCTAGTGGGCAATGGGATGCATAGCAGAGGCCTTGTGAGTAAACCAAATCCAGTAAATAACAAGTCAGAAAACCAAAGAGAGGAAAAAAATAAAATATATAGTTTAAAAATATTATTTCATGTTTATAACAGAGGCACCAAAATAAATAGTATGATTGCATTGAACATGAGCCTAAAGAGCCTGCTATACTTATATAATATTTATGTCCAAGTTAAATATATAAAAGTGATTTGTTCTGACTTTGGTGTGTGTGGTGGTGATGGGCAAAAGGAAAATGGCACTGTAACTGAATAAAGAGACAAAGAAAAACACTGATTGTGACTAATGTCTCTGAAAAACAGCCAGAATATAAGGTCACTTCAGTTAATTGGTTTTCCCTGAGGGAAAACTTCTGTGGCACATTACAAATTAAAAGAGATCCAGTCCTTGGATGTGATAGGAGGAGACAGATACTGTCATTATGGCCTTTTGCCCTTTAAGGAGTGCAAATGAATTTGCTTGCTGGTAGGGTGACTTAATTTCGGTAAACAAGTGTCCTCGTGTACCTGGTTAGTGACAGGCTTATATTTGAGTCCTGGCTTGTTGAGAAGGGCTTCCATCTGATCATTGTTGAAGTTGGAGATGCCAATAGCTTTGACCAAACCAGCATCCACCAGCTCTTCCATCCCCTGAGAAAAGTGATCAGAAAATACACATTTACTTCCTTTCTTGTTGATTTTAGGTTTTGCAACACCACATTTAAAGTTTGCAATAGTCCAAACCTCCCTCAAAATACCAGGATATGACCCTTTTTACTCCAGTAACTTTCAGTGTTTTTAAAGTATCTGTTTGACTTCCTGAAAAATTTGGTCCATAAACAACTGACATCTGGTATGAACAGATAAGAGCTTAAAAATCCAACTTTTCTGGTTTTAAATCACAGTAAAGGACAGATTCAGCTATGTTTGATATTAGTAATGCTAAACTTAAGGTCTCTGTAGATCACACAAATTTTAAACTCCCGCAGGATTTCAACCTCTTATATAGTTAGTATCTGGTATGGTACAATGGAAACCTCAACATGGCTTTGTAGTTATTAGTCCTTTTTTGATTAGATCCCCTTTTTATGACTCCTATGGGTCATAATAATTCAGAACCACAATTTAGTACCTAATATTACCACTTTGAATTTTATGTGTGAAACAGCTGTGTTGGTTTTTCTATTTTACTAACCTCCCATGTCTCCAGAAAGTAGGTGTCATCGCCGATTGCTTGTCCTTCACTGTCCAGAGGAAAGGGATCACCTCCAGCCTGTTATATGACATAGGATTAAGAGAATCTTGAGGTTAGACCCTCTGTGATAAACAACAACATATTCCATGTGTCTCTGTTCAAGCAACCATTGAACACTATTCGGTCGACATTGACTTTGAAAGAAAACTGCAGAGTCATAGTAAGATAAAGAGAGGAGGAAGAGATCAAAAGTTAAGGGACATAAAAGCAACCTTGTTATAATTCTAACTGACCTCTGCACCTCTATGCCTCCAATTGCTGGATAT
Source organism: Acanthurus leucopareius (assembly GCA_029814765.1). NCBI lineage: Eukaryota > Metazoa > Chordata > Actinopteri > Acanthuriformes > Acanthuridae > Acanthurus > Acanthurus leucopareius. The sequence goes on along the minus strand of JAQMCX010000037.1, from coordinate 2,625,906 downwards.
TTACCAAACAACGTTATTGAGACAACACTGTGCCTACCTTGAAACCCATGGGCCAGTGCACTAGATAAAGGTCTAGGTAGTCCAGTTTAAGATCTTTGAGAGTCCTCTCACAGGCACCTCTCACCATGGACTTCTTATGGTAAGTGCACCAAAGCTATGAGATAAAAGGACAGAGAAGTCAATGAGCTGATGCTTAAAAATGCACTATTTAAAACAACAGTTTACATGCAATAAATAAATAAGTAACATTGGGTTCAATGCATTTTTTTTAAAGAGATAATAATAATGTTATGCATATGTACTTAATTTACCCACAACTCACCTTGCTGACAATGAAAAGATCTTCTCTTTTCACCTTGCCTTCCTTGATCATGGCCTGAACGCCCTCTCCCAACTCTGTTTCATTCTCATATAAATGTGCCCCATCAATGTGTCTGTAACCCAAAGAGATGGCTGTCTTCACCGCTTCTGTGACCTGGCCTGGGAAAGACTAACAGAGGTTTTATATGGAGTCAGTGTAAAGTCTTTACACATTTCACATTTTTCTTTATTCTACTTCGACAAAGCAAATTGCAACAAAATACCATTTTCCATGGTTTAAAAGGGAGTTTTATTTCCTGACTTTGTCCTCCAGTTTGGGACTATTTGGACATGAACCCTGATGATTAGTTTATTTGTAGTTACACTAACATTTTGACCTTTGTTTAATTTGTCCTCTGTACTTATCTCATCATGATTACTTGGCTCAAAGAAGGCAAATAAAGTTACGCTTGAATCACAATGTTGGGATGCTGCCTTCTCTGCAGTGGAATTTGATCCAAAAAGACCAACTGGCAGTCAAGGGCAGCGCGCTTGGGCCAACATCAGTTTTTCTAAATTTTTTATTTAAATTCCCTAATGTAAAACATGCACATTCTTGGTGGAAAGAGATACATACTGTTGCTTTCTTTATTTAAATTCTGTATTTATAATTCAGCCTATTTATTTCATTGCCAATACCACATCAAAAGACATTGCTTGGAAGAAAATCTAATACAATGTTATGTGGGAAAGGGCATCTTTCTCAGATAATTATTGATTAAAATGTTGCATATGTCAAAGCACGGAAAGCTCCAGGTGGCACCTGCCAGTTAGGTTCACAGTAGAAATATCTTTTATTTATTTATTTATTTATACAGTGCAATCAACTGGTTAAATTTATAGACTGACCTCAACATTAAATGAACTGTATTACAGTGAATAAAAAACACTTTAAGCATTTTATAAGACTATCAAATAGCACTCTTAGAGTATCAGCTTACAAACTAATTGTTATTAGTGGGTAATTGTAACTTTTGCTGGTTACAGTGACTTACAGGAAAGCCTGCTTGAAACAAAAGTAACAGAATGAAAAAACAAAAACAAAAGGAAAAAAAAGTTCACTCAAAGCTTCTTGTACAGTAAAATGCCATTACTGCTGAATTACATTATTAATATTAAGGCATCTATGCAGATAAAAGTTAGTTTTAATGAATAGTATACTTAAGTTAACATTAACAGCCTTCAGTCATCCTTGCTCTTTAAATGTCTGACTAGCTTACCTAACAAGTTAACTATTAACTGTTTAGGACAAAATAGAATATAAAATAAACGCACCCTCCATGTCCCTAGTCCCACAACGGGTATTTGTGCACCGGTGTTCAGTTTCACTGTTGTTGCCATCTCTCTTGCCAGATATCAGACAGAAGTGCCACCTCTTCCACTCTGTTTCTATCTTATGTAGAAACTGTCAGGAAAGTGGGCGGATTCAAAGGCAGGCAAATCTGGAAAGAGCGAGTCATAATATACCAGAGTCCAAAGTGTCACAATCTGTTTATTTTGTCTAATCAAACCCGAAATTTTTACAAATGCATTTACATTATTAAAATTATGAAAAGACAAAGCAGTAAATTTTCATGTTTGAAGCTGGCATCGTTTAATGTTCTTATATGTGGGCATATTTACTTCTTGGTGGTTCAGTTTATAACAAAACATCATATTTAATAAGCTCTGAATGTTGCATGAGCAAAAATAATTTTTAGTATTGTTTATAGTTTTTACAGTTATAATTAAAGTACATAAAGCTACCAAATGAAGTGGAGTAAAACGCACAATATTTGGTCTCCAGTTGTACAGTTTTGTGATGGCTTCCATTATCTGAATGCATGAATTTTGCACTGTGGATTTTTTTTTTCTGTCAGAATGTCTGATGCATAGCTCTAATACAGTATATAATCATAGTAATTTTGAACAATGGCAATATTTATTGAGAAATAAAGGAAATAAATTTGCCCTTAAAAACTGTTAAAAAGACTCGAGTTGTTTTAAGTTTTAGTTAAATAAAAACATCTGATTTGCCTGTTATTAAGCAGCGCAAACAATGAATCATGGGTATTTGGCCTATATTTATTTTAAGCACATTACATTTGAGGAACTAGTATCCAGATCCTTTCCTCAAGTACAACTGCTGATACCACCCTGAGAAAGTAGTCCACTACAAGTCAAAGACAAGCAATAAAACCCTACGTGAATCAGCAAAATAACCTTGATTCATATTATGAGACAATCACATGTTTGTAGTGTGGCTGTCATGTGAGTAACACACAGAGTGTTAAAAAAAAGTATGTTACATGAGCGGCTGCTTGTTGGTTAATCCTATTGCACTGCAAAAGACATCCTTAAGTCACACTCAACGTAATGATAAAAAAGGCTGTTGTGGGTCTGGGAACATGGAGGTTAAGGTTGAGCATTTTGTAATAAAAACAGTTCATGTCCAGATTGTAGATGGATGCATGGACTTTATCTTTTTTTCTAAAAATTTAATCTTTTTTAAAAGACCTGGTACATTTCAGGGTTTCCATGGTTATCTGTTTTGTCTGTCTATTTTATGTTATGACTGCTCTAAGTTACTGCCTTAATGCACAGTAACTGCAAATAAGGTTCATAGCAGAGATATCTCTTATTTGGGCAGTCAGACAGGACACTGATTTTGTCTACTGCTTGTAAACCAAGATGCTATAATGTGTCCTAAAACCAAACAAATAAATCATTAGAAGATACATTATTCAGCAGAACTGAGCCTGATCCTTCAGAAATGTGGATCCACCTGTTCATTTAAGCATAGATTTGTGTTAAATGTATTTTATTCTAACTTTTCCCAAAAAAGAAACTACAGAAATTTTATTGAGGGATGCATTAATTAGCAAACCTAATTTTGGCCCTGCAAAGATTTGCATCCAGCTTTTTTATTTTTTTTTATTTTTTTGTTTTTGCCAGGAGGAGTGTCACATCTATCTTTTTAATTAATTGTATAATCATTGCTGAACAGCCTGAACAGCAATAAGCCTATAAAGTTAGAGTATAGTAAGCTAGGATTATAAACTGCCACTGACTCTTTTCTGCCATCACAACAAACTGTTTTCCAGGATATTTCTCCTTATTCTCTTTTTTTTCATATGTTTTTCATAACTGATCATTTTGGTCGACTTTGTTCCACGTTTTCAGGATGTGCATTTGCATTGCATTTGCTTAGTCATTGAACCTCTTTGCTGAGTCACACCAGAGGTAGTTTGTCTTGTTGGGCGGTCTCAATTTTATGATTTTCTGGCTGGTAATATAAAGTAATCACTGTTTTATGAAGGCTGATGGGGTGAGTAGAGGACACCCTTGTCCCGTGAAATCCAAATGAGGACTCTTATCCACTCACTCATAATGTCAATCTGCCTTTTTACACTACCTAGCTTTATAATCAAAGCTTATTAAGCTTAATGTTAGTCAAAACACCCATAACAACACCAAGAAGCAGACAAATGACTATTGAACGTTAACTACATTTGAATGTTGGAGGTCATTCACTGCCAAAGTAAAATAGAAGAACACTGAAGCAATTTTCAAGGACAACTTAAAGTTATCAGCAATATTTTAAGTTGTTCTAATTTTCATATTTTTCTCATTTCCGAATAACTGGTCAAACAACTGGTTTTTGGGTTTTTTCAGGCTGAGAAGGAATCTTGAAAACTGTACGCTGCAATCCGTGATCACCATGTGCACCATATCAGACCTTTTTTGCTGAGTCACACTTGAGGTCATTTATCTTTTGGCAGCCACAGTTTTATGCCTTACAGGGACAGTATTATAAAGATATCGCTGTTTTACAAAGGCTCATGAGGTCAGTAGAGGACACCTTTATGAAACAAAAACGTGGATTTTTATCTCTTTGTGTATACCGTTCAATGTCTTTTAACACTAACAAGTTCGATTATCAAAGCTAAATATTATTGCTGTGAAGAGAAAAAAAAGTGAAAAAATATACATAAAAATAGTTTTAAATCCGACTACAAAGCTTAATTCTGAGTCACATAACAAGCTAGAAAGCACATTAATTGTATCCACTAAACATGCCAACCAAGATAACAATGCTGAGCTGTCAAAAACGGGGGGGGGGGGGGGTTTTCCAATGTTAAACAAAAAAACTAATAAAATATGTTGTAACAGTAACCAGTCAGTAGTGAGTAATATTTTATGATGATGTAACTTGCATATTCAAAGTTGTGTCTGTTTCAGTTGCAATGTTATCAAACCTGCATGTGCAACCACATAATGTGACTTGATGGTGTGTTTACAGTGTTTATACTACAACACTGAAAGCACTCTCTCCAAAACATTGTATAAGCTATCACCAATATGCAACATTTGAACAGTTATACGATCCTGAACATAACTGAACCCTTTGAGATAGAAGTGCCATCCATTTGGGGAGGGCTGAGAGACAGCCCGGTAGTACACTCTTTTCTAAAGAAAAACAGGTGAATGTTTAAGTAATTTTCCAGGACATTTCTATGAAGTCTTTCATTTTTCATGTCTGGAAAATTGGCCATCTATTCTCTAAGACAGAGGACCTTAAAAATCATACACCAGGGTACATGTCTACCATTTGCAGGACACCAGACTTTTTTGCTGACTCACAACTGAGATGATTTATATTCTTTGGCAGCCTCAATTTTATGCCTCTAAAGGAGATCATAAAAACTTATTACTTTATATAAGAGATCACAGGGTCAGTAGAGAAGAGCTTTTGTCACATAAAAGCGTAATGTAGACCTCTGACCCCTGATACTCATAAAAACTGTCACCGGCTTTCATCAGACACTGACTAATTTGATAATCAAAGTTTAATATTATTGATATAAGTGGGGTGGGGTGTGGGGTTAAGCAATAAATTCCCTTATACTTTAAATTGTGACTGTAAATGGATGTGTCCTTGGCACCTTTGAAAGCTCAAGCTGCCAAGCTCCATTCACACTCTTACTATTCAGTTTACTGCCCCCTACTGGTCACTGATGGTCACAAACTACAAAACTTGGAGCAACTGACTTTATTTGCATCCACAGGACTTTATTTTGGCGTGTTACAAAACAGCTCAAACCGGAAGTGAAAGCGACAGTTTTTTAACAGGGTTAAATACACATAATAAGAAAGTGCATTATATGATTCATGAGTAATATTGAGAATTACTTTGCCATCCTGAGATAAGTCAATATAATATATTCTGTATTTCACAGACAAAATGGTGCTTATAATTTTGCAAATAAAATCTATATGCTGTGAAAAAAAATTTGGTCACAAACTGAAATTATGAAAAAATAGATTCAGTTAGATTAGGGGTTCTTTAAAGCATGAAACATATCTGAAAATATAACAGTTTTGCTATAAAAATATACTTTGACTTTAGAATTGATTTATCTTAGTTTGGCTGAGAATGTACTGGAGTGTTTTTTTCTGATATGACAAACATAACAGATGGTTAATGCTTTCGTAAACTGATATTTCTATTTGTAGAAATAACTCAAAACTTTCACTCAATTTTAAAATATTTTATCTGCGCTGTATATGGCACATATTAGTTTTTCAGTAACTTAAAATGCCACACAGACCACAAAGTCATACAGGAGAATTCACACTAAGATTTGTCTGCAAAGCAAAGAATTTTTTTTTTCAAAATAAAGCTCAGAATCTTGTCAATGACCCTATATCTTAGAAGTGTGTGCAAAGCTAGCTTTATAGTGAACTAAAAAATACCACTGTGGCTGTATGTCAAAACCAACCACTCAAGTTTCAGTTTACATCCAGGGCAGATAAATGTCATCACTTTATGCTATTAGACTTTTTCTTAAATTTTCTCACAAGTAGTGTTCTTAAGTTATTGCCAAAAACATGTTTTGTGGGGTCACAGAGACCACCAATATCCGATCACCTCGTCCTTAAGGCCAAGTGAGCATTTGTTTTTTAATTTGGGTTGTTTAGAAATCATATTCACAGGAACAGGACAAAGCTGTTCTCTGTGGCAAACCTGCAACAGAAACCATGACCTTTGATTATAAAAGACACTCCCTCAAAGTTTCTTCTGAGGTGTTGCGATAATGAAAATGGAAAGAAAAGATGTACTGACAGGGAACTCACACATGCGATGGCCCCAGCCATGGCCTCTGCTGTCGTTGGGGCATAAAACACAGGTAACAAAGGATATCATGACTCTCTTGAGGAATTTAACATGAAAATACAAATTTGATCTAAGGCAATACTAGCGCTGCAAACTGCTCTAAAGAACAGGAAAGTGAGCAGTCTAGAGGGTAGAAAAGCAAGTTCCAGCACCCACTGCAAACCTGTGGATTATCAGTTTTTTTCACTTTAGAATTCAGCGTTGAACGGATAGTCCTTGTGCTTAATTCCCCTACAGAGAAAGTAAACAAAAGAGATAGTTAAAAAAAATTGTCTGGCACACTAGTGCTTATAGTTTTGGGGGGAAAAATCAAAATGCTTATAAAAAGATGGTTGCAAACTTTAAATATAAGAAAACAACAGATCTAGCTATATGAGGAGTCCTTTCATAAATTATACATCCCTGGATAAATAACATTTCTACATAACCTTGAATGAAATACTGGATTAAACTGTTTGGTTTTGAGAATTAACTGTAAATATTTCATTTAATTAAACATGCTATCACAAACGTGTAAGTATACAAACATAACACATCCTAGGGTTAATGCCTAGGGACTTTTCATTCTCAGAAATGGCTCATAACTTAAACTCAGTTTCATAATAATAATTTATCAGTGCTGTATCTGGCACGCAATGAAACAGAGACTACAAAGTAATACAGCAGAATTTGCACTAAGATTTAGTGAGAAAGCGAACAATGGCATTGCTCAGAAACTTGAAAGAGACCTGAGGTCTTTAGGGTGTTTGTAAAACTTATTACCGGTTTTAAAGAGAACAAACAGGTAACATAGAAGGTCAAGTTTCTTTTGAGAAATGTAAAATTAAAAATCTGATGCACACACAAGCATTGTAAAATGTCCTAATGAGAAGAAAACTTGCAGTCTAGAGTGTAAAAAGCATCCCCAGCACCCATTGCAAACCTGTGGAAAATCAGCAATTTTTCATTTCAAAATTCAGCGTCGAATGGATAGTCTTTGTGTTTCACAGCCCTAGAGAGAGAAAAGGAAAAGACAAAGAAAATTATAAAAGCTTGCCTGGCACACTACATCTTTTTATCAATGCCAAAAGAAAGTTTTAAAAAATAACAGAGAAAGAGCACAATGATATACATCTTACCATTGCATAGGACAGGCTCTCCAGTTCCTGTTGAACCCGAGTATAGTCTCCATTTCATCGTCAGACAGTTCGAAGTCAAACACCTGCAACGATGGAAACAATGACTGTGGTCCATGAGCCAGGTCAGTTAATAGGTCAGTCAAGCAAAATGGGGAAAAATCCTCTTAAATTTCTCGACAAATTACCTGGAAATTCTCCTGAATGCGCTGGGGAGTGATAGACTTCGGAATCGCAATCACGTTCCTCTGGACCTGGAAGCGGATCAGGACCTGGCAGGCAGGGACGAAAGGTATTAAAAGTGATCAGAGTTTTCTACTATAAATGCAATGACTCTTGTTTTCATTTTTACAACACTGTGACCGAGAATACAAATGCAAGGGAAAAAAAAGTGTGAGCATTCTTTTTCAGTGTGCACACTATTTTTTGTTTTTTTTTTTTAACTCTTTTTATAGCTTTGTTTCATTTGCTGGAGCCTATTTGAGGGTCGTACCTGTGCAGATGTCTTCTTGTGCTTCTCAGCAATGGCTTTGATCTTTGGGTCCTCCAGCAGTGAGGGGTCTTCAGGTTTAGCCCTGCAGTTTCAATATTGTATAATTTACAGAGCTAACACAGTTTATTGTTCATTATATTGCTGACAATAAAAGGTAAATGAATAATCTCGGAAAAAGGATAACTCTGAGTGAAATCATCAAATACTGCTTGATAGGTAGACAGATGTGAAAACAGTCTGAGGTCATAATGTAGTAAATGCTCCATACATAATTAAGATTTATCCATTAAAAAGTAAAAGAAAAAGCCAGTTACTTAATGTCTAAATAATGATGAAATACACAAAAACTACACAAAGAGGAACCACAGTCACAAGTTGAAACTAACCACAAGAATATGACAGGCAGATTGAGAAATACTTGTATAACACTGAACACGAAATTGACCCATTTTTTTAGCGGTGCTGTGATACAGAAACATGTTATTTTGATGTAACTCTAACTGTCATGCTGACTGACCAGGGTCTGTCAGGGGAACCCAGGGGGCTGTAAGCTGTCACTGCGATGCCCTTCGACTGGCAGTAGTTAATCAGCTTCTCCTGTGTCAGGTAGGGATGGCACTCCACCTAGTGGAATAAACACACAGCTCTTAATATGCATGGCACAAACCAGCAGTGCATGGTGAGTGAACCAATTAAATTAAAAAATACAAAGTTGGCAAAAGGTGCCCCATTATTTAGGCCCCTGAACTAAACTTGACATGGTTAAAAGGTACATAGTATCTGTAAGAGCATGGTCAAGCATTTTGTTGCTTCATAAAATAGGGAATATAAGTTGCAGTTGTATTATTTAACTGTCAAGCCTTAATAAGTTGTGTACTAAAACAGTTTTAAAGGGACTTAAAACCATTTTGTTCTGTTTTTCTTCAGAACAAGTTTTGTATATTTATGTAAAAAGTATCTTAAATTACTTTTAATAATTTTTCATCATAACTTGCCTTTGTACCTTCTTGGTACAAAGGCAAGCTTTGTAAATTACAGTTTAAAGAGTATTCTTACATGCATTTATTGTAGAAGAACCAGAGAACATTAGTATGACTGCATTGATCATGAGCTTATAGAGCCTGATGTACTTAACTGACATTATTTTAAGGAACACACTGGCCCTTATTCAATATACAAGAGTCCCTTGTTCTGTTGTTTGGTTTGTGTGATGATGATAGGCAAAAGGAAAATGGTACTTTAATCAAATAGACAGACAAAACAAAACACTGATTGGGAAAGATGTTTCTGGAAAACAGGCAAAAAAATAAGGTCACTTCAGCTAATTGGTTTCGCCCGAGGGAGAACTGCTGTGGCCCATTACTAAGAGATTCAGTTCTCAGACGTGATATGAGGAGACAGATATTGCCATAATGGCCTTTTGCCCTTTAAGGACTGCAAACAAATTTGTCTGCTTGCAGCTCTGGAGTCTAGACTCAAACATGTTGTATCTAAAAGGTGTCCACATATATATGTTTTAACAGCAGCTTGCACATATAATTGTTGGGTGAAATGTTTTAAAAATAAAACTTTGTTGTAGAAAGATGTGTGCGCTGTAGGTCACTCTACTTAGTTCAACAAATGTCCTAGTTTACCTGGTTGTTGGCAGGCTTGTGTTTGAGTCCTGGCTTGTTGAGAATAGCTTCAATCTGGTCCTTGTTGAAGTTGGAGACACCAATAGCTTTGACCAAACCAGAATCCACCAGCTCTTCCATCCCCTGAGAAAATTCATCATAAAGACATATTTACCTACTTCCCCATTTATCTCAGGTCTTTCACCATCACAATTAAATTTGTAGTGGCAAAAGCCTGTCTCAGAACTGCCCTATTATTGTAGGTCACAAAATACTAAATACATTTCCTGAATGGTCCATGTCTATTCTGGTACTAGAGCAAAGTCCTCATGGCTCAGTGGTAAATCATCATTTTTCATTATGTCCATAGTGTTTGCCTCCACCTTTTGTCTGTTTAACTCACCTCCCATGTCTCCAGGAAGTGAGAATCATCATTGATTGTATTTCCTGCGCTGTCCAGAGGAATCATCTCATTTCCAGCCTGTAATATGACAAAAAGATAAACAGTCTCCAGATGATTCACCTTCCAACATCAACAGCTTTTTTATTTCGTGAGAATGGATACAATCGACAGCCATTCTCGGGTCAAATGGCCCAGCTGTTTAGCTCCAATCTGCAACAATGTCAATGTGACACCAGGAACAACATGCCAAATTTTTGCCCCTTTTCTGGCATGACGCTATGATGCACATTTAATTTGAACAATCTTTATTGCTTTTTACAGTCTGATTGCACTGCGCAACGACTATTTTGTAGCAACAGTGGCAAAACAGAAGGTGAGATGGTTTCTTCTTATAATAGGGGCAGAGGTAAAAAGAAGACAGGTGACTGGCAATCAGAGACCCTGTGATGTACAGCAACATATTAAATCCATCTCTTATGAACAGCACTCAAACATTATTTAGTCTGCAATGACTTTGAAACAGCGATGGCAGAGTCATGGAGGGGCAACAAGAGATAAGAGATGAGAGAAAAAAAATAACCTTGGTGACATTTTACTGGCCTCCATATTGCTTTCTACTGTTTCATATTGGCTGAATAACTTTACTTTTATGGTTCTATGACTTACAAATGCTGAGGTTATGAGCTCCGAGGTTGAAAGTATGTGCAGCTGGGCCAGAAACCCTTACACTCCTGCATGTTTACCTGTGCAGAGGTTATGACAAATGTGAAGAAAAGGCAAACTCCTGGCAATGATAATTGCCTATTTATATTGGGTTAACCTGCCTTTCAAAAAACAATTACACAGGAAAACTTTGATGGATTAGAGGTAATATATTTTTTCACAAGACAATATAGTGCCTACCTTGAAACCCATGGGCCAGTGCACTAGATAGAGGTCAAGGTAGTCCAGTTTAAGATCACTGAGAGTCTTCTGACAGGCACCCCTCACCATGGACTTCTCATGGAAAGTGCACCACAGCTATGAGATAAAAAGGACATAATTTAATACTCATGTGAATGCTTAGTGATCCAATTTTAAAAGCACAGTATGCAGGCAGTAAATAAACAGACAATATCAGTTCAAAAGCCTGTTTGTGGCAGACATAATAAGTACATGCAAACATTATGCACCCACCACTCACCTTACTGACAATGAAAAGATCCTCTCTCTTCACCTTGCCTTCCTTGATCATAGCCTGAACACCATCTCCCACCTCTGTTTCATTCTGGTAGACAAATGCTCCATCAATGTGCCTGTAACCTGCTGAGATGGCTGCCTTCACTGCCTCTGTGACTTTGCCTGAGGGAGACTTAGAAGGGTTTTATTTGGAGTCAGTATTAAGTTTTTTCACTGTTCAGTTTTTTGATATATTCCACATCACTGTAACCCATGCACACACTGAGGAAAAAACAAAAAACAAAAAACAAAACAAAAACCACTGTCCGTGTAAAAGGGAGTTTTAGTTCCTGATTTTGTAACCAAGTTAGAGACTACTGGTAGGAAAAACACTATTTACAATTCAGTACATCTATTTAACTGCCAATTCTAATTATGGAAGAAAATCTGGTTTTGTATACAGGAAACAGCAGCCTTCTCTTTACACATGGATTTAAGTGTTACTCATGTTAAAGCACATAAAACCCTGATCTGTATTTACTGCACTTATTATGGCACTTAAAAGGAAATAAATGTCAGCTATTCAAAATGTTTCACGAATGACAAAAGGCATCGTAAGCACTTTTAAGATTCGGTTACATAATTGCCGGTGCCTATAACAAAGCCTGAACTTGGGTTATTGCGACTTGTTAGTTACATTGATCTATTTAATCCTGTAGCTACAGTCGATGCAATGTAAGATGATTTTGCACTTTTTTATTGGGCGAAGCGTTGTTTCTGGAAACCTGCTATTCCAGTTTATTTGCAAAAGTTGTCAGCAGTCATGTGTGTGCCAAGTGCAACAATATAACCCCACAGTCAAGCAAAATACAACAGCGAGCGACTTTTAATTAACAAAGTTGCAGGTCTGCAGACGAAAGTGAGTTTTTACGGCTGTTAGTCCAAGTAAAAGTACGTTAATAGTCTCCAGTCATCACTTCTGGTAACAGATACGTGCAGTTAGCTAACCACACACAGTTACTATTTGTTTCTAGAAACCTGCTCTCCAGCTCATGAGCCTGATATTTACGAGTCAATGCTGTGCGAGGTGAAAAAAAAATCCTCTCATGTAACTAAAAAGCGACAACAAGGGAGTTTCGTTTCAAATAAAAACAGGTTTGCAGACGAAAGGTTATTTCAAAGACTGCGTTAGTTTAGGTAACGTTACCTTGACAGTCTCCAGTCATCCTTTCTGGTAATACGTAACGTTACGTCTAGCAAGCTAACTAAACGTGGTAACGTTATTCTATCATTGGTTGCACAACGTAGAGAATAAAAATAAACACACCTTCCATGTTCCCAGTCCCACGATGGGCATTTGTGCGCCGGTGTTCAGTTTCACGGATGTTGCCATCTTTGAAAGGACGAGCACAGAGAAGAGACCCGTTCAACTCAGCTGATGAAGCTCAACTGACGGTCAAGTTGAGGCAGCAGAGGTAGATCACAGAGCGAGCAGAACGCCTCTATCGTCGATCGATTGGTTACGCCCGTTCGTTCGTTTAGGTGATCTGAGGCCACAGAATGTGGAGCAAAACACTCCTGCCAAACTGGTTTTATTTGTCAGTAAAATCTTAACGCATTTTGTATAGACATGTCTCCAATTAAGAATGTTGTTATTTACAGAAATAAAATATATATAATTTCTTATTTCAGTATACCTCATTTTCAAAACGGTCCTTCATTTAAAATCGAACGGAAATAAAACACAGCTATTACTATTTTTTTTTACGTTTTTTGTGTGAAATTATGAACAAAGTAACTACTACCTACATCTGTCACAAAGCAGAAGAGTATTCTAGGCAAATAAATCGAAGGCAACTGGACTCAGTAACATGTCTGTGAAGACGTTTCGCCTCTTATCCAAGGGGCTTCATCAGTTCATGCTCATCAGACTAGGCTAGGCCTGTCT
>JAQMCX010000037.1:2597197-2612559 GCA_029814765.1 Acanthurus leucopareius | reverse complement strand
GAAAGGACAGCATTGTAAATGGGAGAAAGGTGATGTCTCAGACCCCCTCCTCGGTTTAGAGACGGTTTTTCCACTTTTACATAGATGGCTTCCTTTACTCCTCTTTCAAACCATCTATCTTGATAGGAGTAAAAGTAAGAATAGCCATGACCTGGATGAATGAGTACATTCACAGATAAAGCAGAAGGGTAAAAAGTGCACTATTTCCCCCTAAAAAGTAGTGTAGTGTGAAAGATCCAACTGCATGAACAGTGCCGTGCTTGGATTTCCACCACTGGTATGCAGGAAGCCGGATATTGCCACTGATACAATCATTTTGTTTAATTAGTGAAGAGTAACTCAACACATTTACTCAACTGCAGCACAGATATAAAGGTCCTGAGCATTTTTGAAATTGTGAAATGCATTTTAAGACATTTTTACAACCTTGTCAAAAAAGAAAGAAAGAAAAAGAATGAACTTTTCACAGCAAACTAAATACGCGTTAGGGAAAACACTTATTAAAACCAATAAGGATTTTTTTCCAGTAATGATAAATATCTCCATATAGCTACTGCATGCAACTCACAAATAATGATGCAGTACAAAACAGACAAAATAGTAAAAATATTAAATGCATTGCATATTTGTAGTATGTATGATTTAGCTAAACTTTTAAGCTATTGCATGTGTTGATAAGTGGTATTATATTACTAAGGACCCCTAAACATTTAAAGCACCAAAGACACACTAAACCCGAGAACCTCTTTGCAAAGCTTTTTTGCATTTTTTTTCTAAGTTTTTATTTGTTCTGTCATTGAACCACTAGAGAGCACCATTACCACACTTACCAAAAAAGTGAGCTTGTCTCCTCCAGTCAACCAACTGGGGCCCACAGTACTGATCACATACTTTCAAACATTAGCGCATATGTTCAGTAATTACAGTAACTGAAATGATTAATCACTACTGTTCATTTCAGTTCAGGTTTTTTAAAAAGCCTCATGCACACATCTGATTAAACCTCACACAAAGAAAAAATGCTCTTGAAGAAAGCCTTGGGTATCTTCATTGTCCAGAATGTGAAATGTAAAGTCAGAGATTATATTTTTAATCAGTCTTCATTATTTTGTCTACGATTTCCTCATGGTGTTATGCTTAAACAGTGAAGCACATGGGCACAATTTTGAAAGTGCTCACACACACACACACACACACATAGAGAGAGCTCAAAGAGGGAACAAATAGAAGGTGTCTTTTTTTGTCAAAATCAGATAAAACCTCACAGACCTTTAACTGAGCCATTCAACACTCTGAGCGGAAGATAAGAGATGGAGAGGAGAGTGATATAAAAAAACATACAAAAGGGAAAGTTATGGGAGCCAGCAGCCACTGTGTACCTCACAATGGTTCTCGCTAAAGTTTGTGTCTCTTCTGATCTTCTCCCAGCTGGACGCCTGCTTTTCAGGCCCCGTCTCCTCTGATCTAACTTCAGACACTAAAGGGCCTTTTGCCAGCCTGCAAACTGTCAAAGTACCCCAGGAATCAAACATCGTCACATGCTGTCATGATCAAAGACCCACAGGTAAACCAGACGAAGACACAGCCACATACAATTGTCATCTAAAAGAGGGGGAAAGTTTTCATTTCAGAGGCTCTTATTTAGTGTCTGCAGGCAGATACCTTTTCACTGTACTGACTGCATCGATTAGAATAAATGAAAAGAGAAGCAACCAGCCATTTGAAGATACAACAGAGGCCTGGAGTAAAACCAAGTGCCTCTCATGGAAACTTTCAGACAAAGAATATAGACACTGAGATTTCAGAGTGTTTCTCTCTAAGAATTTAAATAGAAAAGTTGAAAATATACACAAGTGAGATGGACAGAAGAAGGAGGGTGGTGTGACAAATAAATAAGATTACCACAAGCTAATGCTCCTTTTCCATTATGTGTGGCGATAATAAATGCTCAGTGCAGTGCAGCTCGTGGTGTCCATTCTTTCACTGGCTCTACATCAGATCAGACACTCCACCAGTAAGACCTGACCTATCCTGGGGAGATCAAACACCTCATTTCATTTCATGGCCTTTGCTCCATTCTCCCTGTCTCTCTCCCTCCCGACTCTTGTCTCTCCCATTGGCCTTGGCTTTGCTTGTCTTTTTCTCTGTTTCTGCCAGAGTGCCCTGGGTCATAATCTCCACCCATAAATCTAATGTCGAGTGTCAGCTCCCGCTGAGTTCACTCACACACTCGCATTCCGCACATTCTGTCTGTCGAACAACAACAAGATCAGGGAGAGAAATCCCTACGTCATAAGTAAATCATGGTCATTTGTCAAGTGCATTACATACAGTGGAGATTATTGCAGCTGACCTGAGACCTGCAGACATCATGGAAAGTTATCCAAAATTAAAAGTTATTTCTTTCTAAATCATGATTTTGTCAACTGTATAAATTGATAAACCTGCAGCATTTAGTCAATTAAATGATTTAGTCAACTGGCAGAACATTAATCTACAGAATTTTTTATAACTTATTATTCATTAGCATAATTTTTTAAGCAAATTTTACAAAAGCACATTCCAGCCACTTTGTCTTTTACGACTGTTTATTTTATAGTTATGCTTTCATAATGATATAACCACCTTAAAATCAGATTTGTTGGGTTTTGTTGGCTTTGAACAAGCTAATGTAGCTACCCTCACTGGACACCTGATTTGTTCCAGGCATCTGCAAGTGGTTGTGGGTTTGATTGGGTAACAATTACCCACGAGTCAGCTGTTAGCACCTGACCAATGTACATGTGTAGGTCAGATTGTGCAGCCACCTCAGACTGGGTAGTGACAAACAGGTGTTCTGACAGAGTCTGCCATATTGCACTGCCATTTTTATGCAGTGGCTTGAATGGAAAAAAACAAATACTGGCTCCAGTATAATTTTACATTACCTGAAGGCACCTGCAGGTTCTCCTACAAGCACCGAAAGGGGTAAGAGGGGCATTCAGATGGCAGTAATCTGCAACCTTGCCACAAAATCCTCCAAACTGGTCCTTGCATTGGTTACAGCTATAGCTAAAATACCAGAAATTTTCAAATAAAAAGGAACACATACATTAAATTTTAACAAGTTTGAATATAATTGTTTTGTTTTGTCTTGTCAGCATATACACCTTAAATGTAGAAAACTGAGGTTACAATGTAATGAGAACAACCTTCTCAGATTTGGACTATGGTGTTTATTTTATAGCGTTTTGCTGTGCAGGGCTATGAATGTTAAATATTTAAAAAATGTATGGCAGTAAGCGTAAGCTTTTGTATGCGATATATTACAGCAGCTGTCATTTTGTGCAGGTAAAAATATGTGATGAAACTTAGTGCTGTTAGTTTTGGTGAGTGAATGGTCAAAATATCGTGTCAAGGCCTTTCGTCTGTGAAATAAGAGAAGCTACTGCCTTAACCAGAAGAGTTCAGGCATTTTATTCAGTTAATCTTATGGAATGTATGTATGAAAGAGCCTCTATACTTATGTAACTCTTCAGCATGTTTGGACTTTTTGTTAATTTGGATTAGATTGGATTCCCTTAACGTTCTTAACACTTTTAACCTATATTTCTATCATACAGTACAGTACTTGCTTTCTATAATTGTCCTATTTAAACATCATGTTGCAGAAACATTTCAAGCTAATCCCTGTAATTGAGAGGACATCTGAATAAATCTTGCTCTGTGTTCTTTAAATTCTTCGTGCAGCTGGTGAAAGCATCTAATTTTGTTTGTCTTGACCTGTTTGTGAAGGACAGAATAAGAGTCTTCACATAAGCACTGAGAGCCTAAGATATTGAATACATTTCTTATTCCAATGGGGACAGTGTGTAAGTCAGAAAAGCAGAAAACAGATAAGTATCTCTTCTATTTCATTTTAGCTTTCGCTGTGCTCATAAAAACAAGTTTTTATAACAAGCACAGAAAGTTAAAAGCCAAAACTTGCTCAAACATGAAGAAGTTCAATAGAGAATCCTTTATTGATCTTACATTTTCACGTTTTGAGAATGTGAGGAATGTAATAAAAAGGGTTACAGCTTAACCTCTGGCAGACAATGCTAATTTAATGTAAATTCACCGTTAGCAATACCAGTAGCATGGCCTTGGGCATAGCAATGTTGGTGGGTTCATGTTTGTTTGAACGTTGAATAACTGCAATGGCCATCCTTGCTACATGCAGCAACTGTGGCAAGTGTGCATGCATGTGTCACATTAGCTAACTGCTAGCTAGTAGCCTGCGTTTATAAAACTTATTTTAAAGGGCTTATTATCCCTATAACCTATCAATCTAGTTTTTCTCTAATCTTTTTTCTGAAAGTTGACCTGTTTGTTAAGAGCACTTTCTTACTTCTCTGAACAGCGGCACTCTCATTTCAGTTCAACTGGATGTATGAACCTATTCAGATATGCTAGCATGGCTAAAGACTCTTATCTTGCTCCTGCCAAATACCAATTATTTCAACTATCAACACTGATAAGGCTTTTCTCAACTACAAAAGAACTTAAAAGAAAGTAACTGGTGTAAGTGTCTTGCATGAGAGTTCTGTGACACAAAGAGAGAAAGACAGGTGGACAAAAAGCTCAAAATTTATTTGATTGAAGAATCTTTTCATCTTTCCATTGGTCACATGGGCTTGTTATCCTTTCATTTGCTACAATGTAATAAAAAGTTGCATCTTAAGCTTCCTCCTCAGTGAATCCTCACCATTACAAAACCAACCATCTACGGGCTTGTATGGTCTGACAACCATCCAAAAGCTTGTATGGTGCAAAATATATGGTATGATATACGATCAGAAATATATGGCATGTATGGTCAAAAACTCTTCTTAAAACACATGCGCACTGCAATCCTGTGTATTTTAACATGTACTAACATACATGTTGTGAACACACATACACAAAGCTATGGCCTTGGCTGTGAGCATAGGTGTCTCCTCTCTTGCCCCTCAGACATGGTTTGGTTTTTGGCTTGATTAACCACTTAGTTCAGTCTCTCAGACACAAGATTGCAGGGAAAAAGCAAGTAATGAAGTGCTTTTGAATTTGCATTCCTGAGAGCTTTCACAGACGCCTTGATTTCAGTCTGCCTTTGCTGTTTGTTCTTTGTCAAGAGGATGTCTGCTATTTTAACAGTAACGCATAACAAGTGTCCATCCAACCTCCTCCATATTGCTCCCTCATCAACCTAACTGCCATGAATAAACACAATCAACATGCATCTGAAGGGGAATTTGGAGGCTTTTTCTCTCAAATCGTCCCTGATGGGCTGTTCATCATTGTCATTATGCAGATTACAGTGTGACCGTGAATGCAATATTTGAGCCCTTTTCCTCAGGAATGAAAAGTCATTGCTCTGTAAAGCTGACCAAAAACACTTGTGTGTTTTGTCTCTGCAAGTCGAGCAGCGCTGATCAGTTATGGACAAACTGTCTCAAGATTTTTGAAATCAACAGCATTCATACTACACTTGAAAGTCAAGCCTTTATTTTAAGTATTGACCTTGACAACAACATCAGAGTGTGCATGCTGCATTATCAGCTAAAGTATCTGTTGTAATTTACCAGGTAAGTACCATAGTTTCGTTAAAAATTTCCAGACAACATCATAACAAAGTCCCACATACACCAGACTGCATTACAAAGCAAATCTTTTTTTCTTCTTTTGCATTTTTGGGGTTGGTTTAACTCTCTTTATATATGGGCATCCTTATATTCATATAGGGGCACTAATGATTACGTAACACAATGACTTGCCAGAATCTGAGATTATTTCTGTCTTAGATGCAGTGACAGCTGACTTAAAAGCTTCCCTTTGCACCCCGCTCTTGGGCACTAAAAAGAGGAAACAAAATTTGGTTTAAATTTGGGACCCTTTCACTAGTCTGTGCTTTCAGTAATGATTAAACAACAGCAGAGGGTAGATGAACAATCAAGAGCTTGAATTTGAAGTTGAACTTTGAAGCTGATAAACAGACAGATTATACCAAGGGGACCTGTCTTCCATAGCTTTACAACTACAGGTAATTGAGATTTTCAGATTCAATTCTTTGCCAAATGCAAACAAAAACAAAATAATATTATCTTTCAATCTAAGTAGTGCTGTTATGAATTCACATGTGGTTTATAAAAGCTGCCTTAGCTGATATTAATAGAGTGGGAAAGAAACCCATCACCTTTTCTTCTCCATAAGCAGCATCCTGCTTCACAGGTAGATGATAGTGGCAAGTTTTGTGGTTCTTAAATACATATGTTTCTTGCCCACAGGTATAAAAATATAAAACTAAGAAAATGTATGATTTTTTTTGTGTAAAGAGGAAATATTAACAGCAGGGAAATGATAAAAAGGTAAAAATGATTTAACTTAAAGGTTAACCAGTATAGTCAGAGTGATTTCAAAACAACTTGAATGCAAATCTATAAATCTTTTCAAACTGAAGTTTTAGTCCTGTGTTGTTAATATTAGACAGCACAACAATTTTTTGATAATATTTCATAAATTACATTGATTGTTTTTCTGCTCTTTGTTAAAGTTATCTTAAATAACAAAATAAAGATCCATCATTTAATTACTTAATTTAGTCTCTGCACCTGAAAATTTAAATGACTGTAACTGCATTATTCATATTTTTACAACAAAATGTATTTTATTCAGTGAAATTACCTTTGTGAAAAATTACAATGCTGGACCAAGTCTCTTAGCATCCTTTGTTTCTCTGGTGTCACTTTGACAACATCTCGTTCTAGCGTGGGCGTGTTGTATGTTCACAACTTTGAGACATCAGAATGACACAGCGGGAAAATGGGCCTCATGGGCAACTTCCTCTTTTGTTTTTTAGTCACCTGATATTATTTACAATTTATGAAGTAAAAACCCAGTGAACTTCTCTAATCTTGCATCACGGGAATGTTGTTGTCAGAGTTGTGCGTGCCGGTTAGGGGAGCTGGTGAGTGGGAAAAACCACGTGGACGGAGTGAGCGATACTGCAAAGCTGGCAGACGAGTGTAGAAGCCTCATGGGACGATGAGTCATAACCGAGATGACTAGGGGGTATTTTTTTCTTAAAGGTTGAACAAAATATAACGAAAAATCCTAGAGAGCACAAAAACAGAACTATTTACTTTATGATAAAGGGCTTTAAAGTATTATTAAAACTCCAAACATAGACTAAAGTGCTTTGTTTTTCTTTTCATCCAAGAGGAACCTAACTGAAAGAATTTATGTGAAACTTTGATATGAGCAGTGCCATACAGCTGGTATATGCTGAGTGGATGGGGTGCAAACTTGGAGCAATGTGCAGCCTCATGGAGGTGTGCAGTGTTGCTTTGACATTTGACATTTCTGCACAGGGTACTAAAAGAATTTCGCAATTTGAGAACTCATTCTTGTCTGAGTCATAGCTTGCCAGTAATGTCACACAGCTTATGATAAACACACACATGGAAACATTCTCAAATAATTAAGGACTTCTTTTTTTTTAAATTATAGTTTGCAGGGTATCAGTTGCAGTTTCGAGAGGAAATACAAGTGTGAACAGTGTATTTTATAAAGAAGTTACTGGGTGCATACAGCACCATCTTGTGGTGAATCTGAAAATGACAACTTATATTTGATTTCCATTTCCATCAAGTGCAGTAGCATTTATTATTATTATTATTATTATTATTATTATTATTATTATTATTTTAACAGTCCCCTTAAATGTTTACACTACTAATAACACTACAACTACTGCTATTACTAATATTATTAATAATAATAACAACAATAATAATAATAATAATAATACTGCTATTTTTACCAAAAATACATAAAAATAATAAATGAATGATTATAATAAGAAGACCATTATGCACAGTGGGATTAAGACATGTGTGTGAGAGGCTTTGGGCTGTTGAGGGTAATGTGCTGGAAGAACGTAAACATTGTCTGCTCTAAGGGCTGACTTCAAAGTGAGGCTGTGGTAACCTCCTCTCAGCGGTGGTGCACACCCTTGACCGATGAAAAGTGAAAGTGAATGTTCATCCACGGTCTGCAGACTCTTCCTGAAACCCCTCTTTGAAGTCAAAAAATGGATATGATTGACTTGTGAAGTAGACACATACTGAATAGAACTGAATTGTATTTGACAATGCACACGCTGTCCATGTTTCTTCCACAGTTTAAGCATAATGACACTGTATATAAGCATATCAAAGCTCCCCTGTGCTGTAGCTGCACTGAGCTTGATTTTTCTCCTGAAAGGACTACAATACACCATCTTTGGTTATGCTGGCTATTTCAGCAGTCAGTAAATTTATGTGACAGGTGAGTGTGCAAGCTGTTTTACAAAAGTTTATAGTTTCAGAATGTGGTCAGGTGAGACTGAAGTTCCTCGAATTTGACATTAAAGTCACATGTATCTAAGCAAACAAAGATTTTAATTACTTAAAAAAAAGGAAAAGAAAAAGTTTATAGTTAAAACAGATCATATCTGTAATAACAATATTATTAATATCCTGCGAAAGTAATCAGTTACTGCTGTGGTATGCAGTTTCATACTTGGTTGCACCAGCAGACTGAATGGATATTTAATAAGAGACAAAAATACAAAAAAAACCAAGATGAACGTTTGTCTTGCGAGCATCTAAATTAAAGATAAATAACAAGGTTTAAGGCTCACAGCTCAGTGAATGTTTATTTAAGTTATTTGTTTATGCATAAAAAAACTGAATTAGCTTTCAAATTCAAACTAATTTGTATTTGTAAGAATCTCCATGTTGTCAAACAGCAGCACTGAGTTCAAACAACTGTACAGTTTTACTTCATACTGTATTGTGGTGTAATATTACCAGAAAGGTGATTAAGAACGAAACCAGACATCTGATCCACAGAGTGTGATGCAGAGATGACTTGTCAGAAGTAACAAGTCCATCTTTCTGTGGTTTGGAGTTTCAAATTCTGCTCTGCGGTGACTGCCTGGTATCGCTGTGGTTCATATATGTGATGGAACTTCCCATCACTTACAAATGAAGGAGAAAAAATATGAGTAATGTTGTGTTTGAGAGACTGATAGACACTTTTCCCAATCTACCTGATTAGTTTTACAAGTTTGTAAGTTTGTACAAGTTTGTACAAGATTTAGAAGATAAATTCACATTTAGGGGTTAAATATTTTAAGACTTTATGTTTACTTTGCACTGACCACTTTGGTTTTGATCGTGACTCAAACTTGCTGTAAGCATAACCCACTTATCATGTGTTTAACCATTTTGTTTCTCTCTAGTTTCTTTTTCCATCTATTGCCCCAGCTGATGTTGCCTTAGACATGAGGATAGATGTTGTCACGTCAGATATTTATTGGTAGTTGTGAGTTTCAATAGCAGTTTAAAGTTATATCTTTACAGAGGCAGCAGTTAAGATGAAAGCCTTAGTTTGAAGTTTATATATGCACCATAGATTCGTGCATCTCTCCTGTTTTTGAACATCAGCACCCAGTGCAACAGTGAAACTTAAATGACATATTGAAATTGAATATAACTTTTTCACATATACTTTTTTTTTCATAGCCTGGTTAGATGATGTTAAAATCCTGTTATAAATTCAGAACAAATGGTCCAGAAACAGCCAAAGCACACAGTTTTAAACACAACCCTAAATGGTGACCTCAGCCCCTCACACAGACCGAATACACTCTGTAATAATGACATTGTGTGAGGGGTGTATGTTAAGAAGACTTTGCCGGTGTGATCAGTGATAGAGGCTGGATCTCCTGCGTGTCTGAGCTCTTCATCATTATCTTGGCTCGCTGACTCATGTCTTGAACACAGGGAACAAAACTCTCGTGGCGGCCTTGGTTCCAAACGCAACGGGACGCCGGGAGGGACAAAGAGAGGGAATCAGCGGAGAAAAAAAGGCAAATAAATAGGTGCTTCAATACATGACAGCCCAGCAACAAAGCCCTCTGCGGATAAGAGGGGGAGCGAGAGAGATAGAGGGAAAGAAAGGAGAGAGAGAGGGAGGGAGAGAGGCCTTGATGAAAATAAAAAAGCGGAGCTCAAAGGGAGGCAAGGGTTGAGCGGATTGGAGGTGATGATGAGTGGAGAGCTGTACAAAGTAGCACATCTATGGGAAAGGTTTTAATGAGGCAGACGTCGGTGTGTGTGTATGTGTGTGTATGTATGTGTGTGTGTTTTCTCATCTGTGACACAGACACTCAGAAAATCCTCAGCAATGATACTCCAAACTTCCTGTCTCCACGTGGGTGGGTGAGGATTTGTGTAGGTGTGCAACACGGCCAGACAGACGGATGTCCAGACCCCTAAACGAATAGCCAGACGAGATTAAAAAAAATAGATTTTCCTTTTATTAATTGTTGATTATTACAGCAAATTATGCCACACAACTCATAGCCTTTAAAAGAGGATGTAAATTAGATTAGACTGAACGTTTTACAGAAGCCAACGATGGGCTTGTTTGCAAGAATTTTTTTTTTAAGCTGTTATTCTCAAGATTGTGACTCACTTATTTCATGAAAGGTGAATCTGGCCTGCAGCTGGAAGTAAAGAAGTGCAACACTGTTACCTGTTGTCTTCCAGTCGGCTCCAGGACTTTTTTGTACCTGTAGCCCCTTTCTTCACGGCAGCAGGAGGCCTTTAGTTCTACTGTCAGTTCACATATAGATTGAAAAGAGCTCAAGCAAGCTCAGGTAAATAACAATGCATGGAACACTTGTAGAACAACCACAGAATCATAAGGTGGTGGTATCATGAGTTCAGGACATCACAGTCATGCTGTTTATAGCATTACGTGGTCATTCAAAAGACAATCGGTAGTAAGCCACATTAGCTGTGGAAGAAGACACAAGACTCCCAGGCACAGCTTCCTGATTCGAGTTTTCACTAAACCAGGTGTAGGTCTTTCCCAAGAATAGTTAATTATGTCTAAAAAGTGTCTTTCTACACACATCAAATCTTTGATGACTTGCCTTTGGAGTCTTTTGTTACTTTTCAATAGTGAGAATTTGAGCCTGCATCTTCGGCCTGAGGTTGCATTAAAGTACATATCAGAGAGTTCACATTATGACCTGAATGGAGAAGTAAAGAAAGACAAAAAATGGAAGCAGAATAAACACAAACAAACACGCAACCAAAGAAAAGGAAGTATGAAGTAAATATGTACTAAGAAATGTGAAACCAACTCCCCGACTGACATCATGTCAATCACAAAGGCTGTGATGCAAGTTTGGTTGCCCACAAGCAGGTGATGCATAATAACCTCTGTAAAGATAATGATAGAACATTACAGAGGATTACCTTTATGTAAATGCTTAATATTTCAAATAATGATCCAATGAATTACGAGGTACAAGGTGCATTACAAAGTAGTGTATATTTATTGATTGCATGAATTTAAAATGAACATGTGAGGCATAATTTCAAATTCCAATAATAATCTTGTTTTTTTTGCTAGTGGTTCACCTTGCTAAGACCCACAAAGCCACAAAAAAAAATATCATCGAGCCACAAAGTATTTTCATTGGCTGAATGACAATTGGGACGGCAGCTGCCTTTCCCAGCGTTGCCAACAGTGGATTAACATTCCTCACTTATAACACTTTTACACACACTGTGTCTTGGGCGTGAGATAATGAACGCAGGTTCAGTTTTGAGATCTGCATTTTAACTGATCACAGTGGACTGCTGGTTTTAGGTGAAATGCTGTTAAATCAAGTAAACCAAGAGCAACTGTAAGGCTTTACACTCAAAACCTAACCGAGTTAATGAAAAAAACCTGTTTACACCAAAGATCACACAGATCATGCACCCATAGTATTAATCAAGTAACATGCCATGTGTTGACAAATAGTCTTATTCCTTCCAAAGTCCCACAAGATGAGGTTTCTCTCTGGAAAATGAAGAAACTAGCATCAAAATTACGGCTAATAATGTATTCAACAATAGAAACCGTCTACATTCAGCTACCTCTGTTATATAAACACTTGACCTGATGCATTTAATAAAAATCACTTAAAAATATCATTGAAAATGTTCTTGTATCACAATTAAATAAACGCCCTGCAGGTGCATATTAAATGTCTGACCTTGAACCATTAAATCTAAATAGGAGTTAGCAATGGAGCAGAGGGAACTATGTGACAAAAGACTAGCTGAGTTGGATTCTCATCCCCATAAAACACTCTTCGTGTGATAAGACAGTGAATTGTTTTTTTTTGTTTTTTTTTTTTAAAAAAAAGATGCCTTGCTCATGGACTAACAGAGGAGCTCACAAACCACAGACAAAGACTCAGGCCAAACCCACACAAACAAACCACTTGTTCCAAATCGCCATTCTTGGCGGAATGCAGCTAGGTGGACAAAACCTTTTCTCTGCGTTGACAAAAAAAAAAAAAACCTGTTTTCTCATGCCCGGCTTCCACGTCATCTACACATTTTTACACAGTGCCTAGAACTGCCTGGCAGATTTTTTGCAGCAAAGGTATTCTGCAGAGTTGGCGACAGAATAAAGGCAATTAAACACTGTTAGCACCATGCTCGGACAGCCAGGCAGCCATACTGTCTTGCCAATTAACCTCTCACATCAGGAGACAGAAAGAGAAAGAAAAGTGAGGCAGAAACTAGATTGGATTAAAAACAGACACATTCTTCGCCTTTCTCAGCTACCCTCAGTTCTGCATTGTAACAAATGTGCGAGTCTCTATTTTGCATGTATCCTCCATTCGTACTCCAGTGGCAGTGACAGCTAATTTGCACTCAAATATTGTAATTTAGATATGAAGTACTTACTTACTTTCATACTTGGCTTCCCTCGGGATCCTTGGCTATTGATGACTTTTTTCCATCTCACCCACTCCTTGCCATGTTTCTTCAGTGTGCTCCAGCTGTGGTCCATCACCTTTATTGAACTAAAAAAATAAGAGTGATATTTTAATTTGTATCATGGCAACAAATGATGCTCAATGGTAAAGCTTTTTTTTTGCATCTTTTATTGACTAAAAAGAAATGAGAGAAAGTTTGAGTTCTGAGTTAATTAAAAGCATCAAGCAAAGCCCATCATGTGATTCATGCGATAAAAATTATACTTTTAAATTTCAATTTTTAAGTCCCCTAAGATTAAATCTCTTTTTTTCTATTCCATGGAAAAATTTAAGAAAAGCACTCATGTGACTGAAAACTCCATCTTCTGATTTGCAACACTGAAAATACACTTTTCACTTGAAATTATGATAATAATTCATAGGAAAAGGATGCTTGTAAAATGCGATAGCAATGTTTTTATTCAATCTAATTGGCTCCTGATTACTCATATATACATGCATCAACTGATTCTGGTTAAGCCACAGCCTCCATGATGCTTTGATCTGGGGCATGCTGCTTGTTGTTACTTCAGTCACGCCAATAATCAAGTTTGTCCATCCATTCACTCCATGACGGAAATACTACAGTTTCATAGAATTAAACTCACGGCAGCCCAATGAAGAGCCGTTTGTTTATTTCACGAATAAATCCCAAGTTAGATAACTATTGTGCTTAGACTGAATAGATTTAAGGAAATCCTCTGGAGAGAGGAAAATTTCCAAAACACTAGAATACAACACTGCAATTAATTGAGGCTCCCAGGAAGAGAGTAAACAAACAAAAAACGAATGTAATTCTTGTTCTTTGAGCATCCACTGTTAGTTGAAAATGCAAGCAAAAGATTCTGCGAATATGGGTATAAAGAACTAAATTAAAAATAGGGTTGACATGTCAGATATACCATGCTGTGACTAACATGTACTAATGTGCTTGAAAAATCAGCAAAGGGTTCCTTTAATGCTTTTTATAAGAAACTGTCCAGCTTTCAAGATGAGTAACTGGCCAAACTACAGAAATTGTTGGAATCAGCTCCAGTCTAAAGATGTCTGAAGTACCTGGTTGAACATATATTTTTACTAATGAACGCAAGTGCACATGTATAGGCAATCACATCCAGCTGTGCACAGGGTGGACAAAATATGCACATTCTTCTTTCAAGTTCAAGCACAAAAAAGGCAAGAAAAAGTATGAGTACTTATTCGAGGTCTTCACTCAAGAGTGAAAAAAAACACAGGTCATGTCACATACTCATAGTATTTAAGTAAAAACTTGCCTTCAACCCTTCACAATTCTACTAACTGTTTTTGTGAAAAACTAATTGAATCTCATATTACTTTAATTACATTTGAAAATAACTTGGTTGATTTGAATTATCCTCCACTACACAGAAGAATGCTGGGTCAGAATAGCCAAAAAAAAAGCTGGAGCATCTACTGCAAAATGCTAACAGGTCACAGTAGAACGTCCTTGTATTTTTGCCATACTGCAGTGGAATATTTTTCCTGGCATACTAATGAGGTAGTATGGTAATATGAATATTAGAATGCACCCTTCCTCTCTTGTCTGTTTCATATTGATACATCTTTGACATTCTTTTTGTTAGGTCACATCTGTCTTGCATCACATGAATTATTTGTGTTTATTACTTCCTACCTTTTCCTGTGCATCTTCCTCTTGCCTTCTTTCCTCCCTCTACTTAACAAGATTTTCACTGACAATTCCAAGAATAGCTTTTAATTTAATAAGTCAGTACTACAATTTTATTACATAATTTACTGACAAATTGTTACTTCCTTTTTGTCCCTGCTTAGATCCGGTTTTTCGGGTTGGCAGAGATGTTCCAGTCATTCTCTGGCCCAGACAACCAGTGGGAGATCACACAGGGTGATGTTGGACAGGGCTTATACGATTCTGGACCACATCCACATAGCTGGCCTCAGTTCCACCCCCCTCCGCCCAGCGGCACTGTTCACTATTCCCACTCTCAGTGTCCCTATGGTGGGGCCTACACCAGACGACAGACCCCATTTTGGTGCCCACCCAAAAACACATGGAAGGTAGGTGGCTATAATGGTGCAATGTTAAAAGTAGCATGTTAAAATGCTCACAATAGCATGCATTTACTGTGTTTATTGGTAATAGGGTGTTAGCATGCTAACATTTGCTTAATAGCCCTAAACATTTAAGTACAGATGTCATTACTTTTGCAGGTTTTGGGCTTAAATTATAATTATTTAATCAGAGTTTTTATCAATTTGTTGACATCCAAGACTTGAAAAAGTCCTGCAGAATGATCTGGATCCACTGTTATAAAGTTCAGCACGTACCCTCATATTGTTATTCTCTCATCCGGTCCCCAGTTGGCTGCTTATGCATCTCTTGTGGCTCTATTCTTAATTTCCATTGGGCTAGTGGGGGGGGGGGGGGGGGGGGGGGGGGGGGGGGGGGGGGGGGGGGGGGGGGGGGGGGGGGGGGGGGGGGGGG
>JAQMCX010000037.1:2586936-2597097 GCA_029814765.1 Acanthurus leucopareius | reverse complement strand
CTCGGGGCCCCTTTTGGTTTTTTTTTTATATTTTGTGGTTATTTTATTATTTTCATTTGGGGTACCCCCCCCCCCCCCCCCCCCGGTTCCTCTTAATCTCTTCACATTACATTTATTTGGTGTCCAGACAAGGAAGTGATCACAATGCAAACAACTAGCACCTCAAGTCTAAAAGATCCACCATCAGTGTGGGTTTTACTAATTCACACACCTCCTTTAATGGCCCAATACATCACTTAAAGTATATAATTACTGAGCTGTCAGGTTAAAACAATTTTGTCACATGTATAATTACAGAGCTCCAGTAAATGCATCAGCTTTAATAAATATGAAACCCAACCAGGTCGTAAACACAGCAGGCCTCCTCTGGTGAACCCCCTCCTACCTGCTGCATGTAAACAACATTAATGGCACATTGTTGTAGAAGCCTTTGAAAAAAGGTTAACCAACAGGTCTTAGTCACCTGCTTATTTTCCCAGGTACCAATATTACTGACATTAGTCTCTTTGCTGTGCCAGTACAAGTGTGCGTACAGTTTGTGTGTGACCATCTACAGCTGATACATACTAGCTTGATTGTGCCCACTCTGCTGTTGTTCACACACGTTGGGAACCATTTGAAGGAACCCTGTGTTTTAGGGGTCATTTCGTTGGAATTCAATCTGCGGGGATTGGAGCAACATTGTCCAGGCAACTAAGTACCCCACACAATGTGCTGACAGATCACTGGGCCATAACCGGTTCCTGCAATTACTGTATGCCAGTCGATGTAGGCTTGGTGTGTGTATTCATGTGCTCCTGCATATATGTGCAATTTTTTATATTGCACAAAGATTGCAGACCTCATTTGGGTATTAAAAAAATCTGATTTATTTTCCTGCTTTGCTTTGATGCAAAAGTGAGACTGAATTTTGGATATCAGGGATACGATGGGGCTTATTGTGAAAGGAGCCAAATGACTCCCACATTGACTCGAGTTGTCTCTCAGGCTTTAGGGAAATTTCCTGAAGGGAGATATGAATCAGACTATTAGAGGAGGAGGAACAGAAAACATCCCTACGTTAGATGGATGACTGATAGACTTCAAAGCATTGTTGCAGTATGTTTCTCACTTCCTTAGGAGGGCTTTCATGTGCTAAAGTTGCTCTGGTGTGTGATGTGTGTGTTTGTGTGGATGTGCAAATGCATATGGGTGTTTGTGAGTAGACTACTGCCTCAAGGTCTAAGCTGAAATACCTGAAGAAGAGAGTAAATGTAGGTGAATGAAAAGGCCAGGAGGAAGATTCATTTTCAAAATAAAATGGACACTATTTGATTTAAAGGTTGTACAAATTTAACATTTCTTTTTTTCTTTGAGATGTGAACTAAACCAAATGGCTGTACTGCATTAAACTCATCAATGCTTGTGGCATTGATGAGTTTATATGGCATTATTACCATATAAAAATCTGCATAACACAGGCGTAAAATGGATCAACAGGCCGTCTGCTGTTATAAAACTTCTTGAACCTTTCGAAGCTTGACATACAGTTAACAATTAGGGTTTTATTAACTAGATGAAATTTAGGTCAAAAGAAGAATCTTAGCGCTTTCCTCCAGCCCTGGCCCTTTATTAAGACTCTGAAAAACTGTACCCATGTTCAAATAAAAGCTAGATTAGACTTTGTTCACAGGGGTTAACGTTAATTTTTGCAAAACCTCAACCTAGTAGGTTTTTAAGATTTGGCACAGTGGTTCAGATTTGGCTGCTGAAGCCCTGCCAGATTACATTCTTTTCCCTGGTGATGATCCTATTATAAACAGCAGGGTCACAGCAAAAGAACTCCTGCTTTTCTTGTGTTTGTACTGTTATTTTCAGAATTAACGGGATAATTTGTTTTAGATTGAAATATTCCTTTGCTACCTTTTTCTCCTCAGAATTCAGTAATTTTCAAATAAGATCACATTTTTTGTTTCCGATTAGACAAAGAAGACACTATTATGAGCATCAAATTTGTCCTTTCAGAGGCTTTCCCAGCTAGCTCAGCTATGACAGAGGTAGCAAGCTGGAATTTTTACAGAACTCCATTAATGCGTCTATGGACTTTCAAAGTTCTGGAGGACTGTTCAAGTTTCAAGTATCAACAAGCTACAGATGAACAGAAATCCAGCGAAAAACTGCAGCTTGTAAAAAATGATAATCTTAACTGAGACTGTATACTTTTAGCTCAACAGGTTGCGAGAAATGAACTGTGAGTGTTCCAAAACAACCGGCAGTACAAGCACAGTAGCATCCTCTAACACAAACAGTATCATCAAAAAAAGTGCAACATTAGCATAAACTGTATTAAAAACATGCTGTTTGACTGCTACATAAATTGAGAGCACAGCATCATAAAACAAAACTCTGCACACCCTCCTCTGAGTAACGTCATACATTTTCCATCAAAGCTATCATTCTGCCATCTTAATCATCGGTCACCCGGTCACACATGAAAACTCCTCACGCACATCAAACTGCATACCAAAGTGTTGATCAAAGAGTGTGTCAAAGTGAGCAATATTAAATATAAAGACATAAACACACAATAACAGTGTGAGCTACCTTATTTTAACTCCAGGTTCTGTGCAACACCATCATCACCACAGAAAGTCTAATCAGACTGTTTGCACTAATAGCTATTTTAGCACTAAATGCTATGAATTATGTTGATCTCATCTCATAATATCAGTCATTTTGGTTTGTTTTCTACTCTTTTCATGTGTATATATTCCACTGATGATCAAAACCCCACTGTTTCTACTCTAGTCTACTGTATTAAATTGCACTATGCCAGCATTGTGTCCCAAATCCAAATATGGTGTGTTCTGAAACCGCTGTCACATACAACATTGTGAGTAATGCTACAACTCAAGGTTTGTCTGTCTAATATCCATGGCAGAGCCTGTGAGTCACGGTGGAAACAAGCACATAACTTAAGTATGTTGTCTGGTGGGGGAATGAAGCCATGCAAAAACTTCCACAAATTCAGCTGGCCAGCTTGGACACACCGTGGAAATCAGGGACATTTAGTATTAGCAGTCGCTTTGCGTGTGCAAAAACATTCAATTCCACCAAAAAGCACAGCAAATAATGCATTCGCTTTGGGAAACCTTTTGTTGCTCCCTTCTCAAGTTCAGCTAAAACTACATTATGGCCACTAAGACATTCACAGATTGGCTTAAAAACACTTCAGTGGAGCAGAAGTTGGCCAAGAACAAGAACAACTTACACCTGAGACCTGAGGTCAAGTTTTGGCTTATGCCACCTTGCTGTACAAATGAAGATAGTGAAAGACAGGGGAAAAAAAGAAGTGAGACAGATGAGGTATGGTTGTTGCTGGAGGAAAAAAACAGGAACTGAGATATTGAAAGAGCATTGGACTATAGTAAAAAAGGAGAGAACTCCGAACATTTTAAGAGGAAAAGGCAGAGAAGACAGCCAAGGAAATAAAGAAAGAGCCAAGACTTAACCGAGATTGGTGCGAAGAAAGAGAGGAGAGGAAATTGGAGGAATGTGTGATACAGGGAGGAAGCAGAGAAAAAGAGAAGGGCGTCGGTGCAGCAGGGACACCAGCAAGCCAAAGCATTGAGAGCAGCGGTGATTGGTTTGGACCACCCATCTGGACTGGCTCAACGCCTGGACCGGCTGGACTGCCGTTTGCTTGCTGGACTGGATGCATGGATAAATGAACGGAGGGACAGAGGCAGACCCAAGTCCCATGCAATGATTCAGATAGACGGAACAATGTGCTGGAAACATTAAATATGTCAATGGAAAACACACATGCTATCACCAGCAACTGCATGCAATTAAGGGTTTTCCAAATACGGTATATCAGCTCAGCAAGATTCAGCTGGGACTTAATGTGTTGTTCACATCCCTGCTCATAATAATCTGTGGGCATGTCAATGATTTTTAAACTCAGTGACCCCGAAATGCAGAGGGCTTTTTATGATATACAACTTTATAACTCATAAGTACAATAACAAATTGTACCGATTAAATAATAAGTAAACTCACATAAAAAGTTAAGATACTCAAGAAATTTCTTTTTTATTTACTTAGAATATTTCAATTACTATACAATACAAACACAGTGAAAGTCCAGCTTTTTCCCTTTTTTTTAAATCAATTTTTTCAATTTAAAAACCGGCAGCAGTAAAAACATTATGCTTATAATAACAAGGCATTTCCAGTTCACAGTGTAAACATGAACCTCTTAATTATCAGCACATGACCTATCATAAGAAAGCTAAAAAATGGGCAGTTGTATGTATGTTTTCTAATTAGATATAGCTAAAGAAATACTAATTATTAAGCAGCAGCTGACATTTTTTGGACATTTGCTAACAGACTGACTGAATCAGACCTGGTTTTTGACCCTTTCTGTATGCTCAGCTAGCATTCTGATTAACACTGCATACTGTAAATGAAATTAGCTAATCTGATAAAGCTTCGGAGTTAAATTTCGTTTGCTATGCAACCAGATACAATTATCTGTATCCTCAGCTAACCCCTTACAAAAGTAGAATGGGTAATATAATGTAGTTAGTGAGCTAATGCTAGTGGTCGGTTGGCACTGAACTGTCAATAATTTTATTTTTGTAAATCTTATATCTTTCTAATTATAAATGATCTAAAAAGCCCTTAGCTAAAAATAAACTTATATTTCCCTCATCACAAAAACTCTGATCATAAGCAGTTGGTGTAGTTCTCTGAAAATCCTCTTGGATCCCAAAACACAAGAACATATATTTTTTATGACAATTCCAACTATAGAAAAAGGAAGCTATCACTTATTTTAATAGCCTATGACCAAAAATTGTTGCAATTATCCAGTAAAAATATGGAGCCTGGCTTTTTACTTACTTACCAATCTTATTTTAGATCAGAAGCACCAAATAAATAATTAAATTCCTAAACAAAATAAAACTGAAGCACCATAACAGCCATCATTTGATGCAGCCTATGTTAGAAATTGTCTCCTTCTACATCATTAAGTGATGATATTGCTCTCATTTGGGGAGAATTTCCACAGAGGTCTTTCCCTTGACCCCCTCTGATATGGCAGGGTTATCTAAGACACTAATAGGATTAGACAGAACGGCCTTCCAAATATTTAATGTTCACTTTTTCAGTGTCCCACAGTGGCCATAACTCCATCCTAACAACACACACATACACACAAATCACCAACCCTTCAGCTCACCCTTGACCTCCTCCTACGCCAATTGTTCTTAGAACAGCAGAGATCAAGCCATTGGACTGTCCCGATAATTGACGCGCAGAACAAAAACACAGGCCACTTTTGGATAAAACATATCATAATCCCTCAAGGTGGGGTGGCGGCAGGAGGGGTTTGGAGGCCACCAAGATAGCTATTCACAGCATCTGGAGACATGGAGGGACCTCCGGGAAAGACATTGTGAGGTGTTGGTATGAGACTTGGTATGACACCCCTGGGAAGAATGGTGATTAGTAAAGAAGAGGATTGACTAGACTCTAGGACATTTGTACCCTCTGGTCATACACATGGAAACATAGACAAAGCATTGACTAAAGCTTTCTTAATGCTACTTATGGGAGTGAGCAACTAAAGATAATGTGTGTTAGGAGCAAGTTTGTTCCGCTTTTGGTGCCACTTAAGCAGAAATATACTGGGTTGAAGGCAGGATGGTGGGTTTAGCGTGGATAACACGAAGCAGTAAAGTGATCAGTGACATGGTTAATGGCCATTGTTCTCACTGCATTGAAAGACAGTGACCATTAAGTCATTATCTTAATGGCATGAGCCTCATCAAGCTCTCTACTCTCTACTACCACTTTTATCTTTCTCCATCTCCTATACATCCACACCTTCCTTCTCCTTAACCACCATCCCTAACATCACCTGAATGGGTTTTTGTCTGCAGTACTGCAGGCATTTCTCTGTTTTCACGCTGGCTTATTGCATTTGCGTACCAAGATTTTAAATGTGACGGTGTGGCTATGACAGCTTGTAGTACAAATAACAGGCAGAAAATGCAAACTTTTATGGCATTTACACAAGGAAAGCCTCTGATTACAGCTTTGGGGCCTTCACTGTTTGCACTTTTAAAGGCTGCACTTTAATGCAAGTGTTCACATATTGGCTGAATTGTCTGATTTTAGAGCAAATGCAAACTAACTTAAAGATGTTTTATCAGTTTTTTGTTTAAGAGAGCAGATAAAGCATAGTTCTTAGTGGCAGCGTAACAAATGCTCACAGCTTGTAGCAACAACATGAAAAACAAGATGTGGAGCATAATAAATAAGAAGTTAGTTAAATATATATAACCCATACTTTACTTGTTATTTACCTCAAATACTGAAAGCACTTATTAATAGCAATAAGGCTAATGCAATTAAAAAATGACTTGGAGGTTTTTAAAATCTTGATTAGCTAGATTATCTTTTGAGGGAGAAGAGTCGCCATGCTGTCAGTCTCTCATGGTCGAACAGTGGTCTGTTTTTACTCACAAACAATAGAGGTATTTAGCTAAATCCAGCTGCCAACTTTTAATTTTAGCCATTAACATTAATTAGATGTAGCTGATACAGCTAAATTAATTTTCTACTGTAGACGTCTGCCTTTTTAAAAATTTTTTGAGGCCACACAGAAATACTAACTAAAAACGGATGGATGCCTGCTGAGGCGATTTCGGAGCTGGATGGTGACAAGACGCCTCATAACCGTGACAACCACAGCTCGGTAACAGAACCTTGGCTGCATGTCGAATCATATTCTCTTCTCTTGTTTCCTTTCATCCTCGTCATTAACAATTGTCCAACTATGTGATAAAGCAAAAAAATTCCTTAAAAAAAACAACAACAAACAGGCAATTTATGCGACTGAGTTGAGATAAAAGGTTTGGCAAGAGACCTGTTTGCTTTATTGAATCTGGGTATTTGCAGACAGGGAATCAGATCCAAAATGGAACTAACACTGGGATCCCACACTACAATACAATAAATTAATACAAATCATATGATGTTCAAAGGTGCCAGTTACAGTTCATTCCGACACAGAGGTCAAATAAGTACTGTGTACTGTGTAATCAGGGTTGATGTTTAGTTTGTACCATGCTATGGAAGTACGAGAGTGTATGGCAGTGTCATAAATTTGACTAAAAGACACAAAACTGTTCCAATTCTGGGAGCTGATTTCGGGCCTACTGGGTGAAAACCGGGAATCCTAACAGCTGGATCATATGGGACACATCTTAAACACTGCACTTTATACTTGGACCCATCATTTAAGATAGTGTCAAATGGAAAAAAAATAGTGTAAAAACAAAAACTTTAAAAACTTATTACTTAGGTTTTAACTACATTCTGTAACAAATAACAATGATCTGACCATAGGCTCATGGTATAATATCACTTATATGGTATTCTCCTTTGCCTTTCTATATCTTATTTACAAATCTATTAAACCATAATACTCTCCATGTTAAAGAATTAAAACCTTGGTCAACAAGATGCATTTTGGCTGTTTTAGCAACATACTACATGTTAAACTTAGGTTCCACTGATGGCCTCTTTCACCCCTGGGCCACACTTCCTCCGGCAGTGATGCCATCAAGGCTAAACCCATGCACCTAATACAGCCATTCATCCAAACATTCAACCCTGGGCGTCACCGGGGCCCCTGCATACTCCATAGCCTTTATAAGATTAATGCAATGGATGAAGCAGGTGTCTGCCAAAATTCCAGTCCTATTTAAACCTCCAAGCCCATACCGGCAACCTAATCCTATTAGGCCTAATTGAGTGAAGTCGACAGTCTTTTTCAGTTAAACTAAGTTCACGCACTAATAAGATTCAAAAGGGAGCAAAAAAAAAAAAAAGAAAAAAAGTACAATGTGTAGAGAGTAGTAGTCTGGTGTTAGTGTGTGGCTAGGGAAGTGGACAGTGTGCTTTATATGGAGAAAGCAAGGACTGTGTGTTGGGACCAGTAGTGACTTCCCACTGGGTTTGGGGATCTGTGTTTAAGGGAAAGGGAGGGAGTGGGCTGGAGGTCTCCCCGGAGGCTAGATAAGCTCAGAGGGGGGAACAAGAACAACATAATTGGGACTTGGGAACCCCTGGTGTGTTTGTGTATGTGCCTGTATGTTTGTGTTTATGATACTTGTGTAACAAACGGTGTGATTTCTCCTTGGAAATTTGATCAAAAACTAAGATTTTGGTAAATTTTCCAAGTCACTGGGGGTAAAGTCTTAACCATTTGTGCTATTTTGTAAATTTGGCTTCAAATGCAACACATTAAGTTGTGTTTTTCCTTGTTAAAACATCAGTTTGATGCTCTATCGGCCTGTCAGCTTTGTTAAACAGCACCCTTGAGATTAGTCTGGCCACCGAGAGACTACCAAGGATGATAAAGTGTGTCTCATCTGCTATTATTTTACATAGTTAAAATTTAAAATATTTCAGCTAACACTGCAACATGATCTTGTCTTCTCGTATTGTTAGAAAGCAGTGCAGCTGTATTTTGTACCCTGTTGTAAAATTATTTTGTCTTTTGGGTTGACTCTAAAAACAATTAAATGCAGCAATCTAACGGAAATGTAATAAAAGCATGGATGACCTCGGAGTCCAGGTCGTGAGAGAAAAAATCTCTAAGATTCTTCTTAATCAATCAAAACATAATTGAAAATGGTTTATAATTTATTTTCCAAATGAAAGGTCAAATTACAGCGGAGGGCCATATTATATTACATTCCATTAAACAAATCATAAAGTTAATATGATTTTTTTCAATGAAAGCTTTATTTGCAAACAAAGTATCGACTTTACTACATTTGTAACTGGTTCTTATCTAGGAGTTGGTATTTTAAACAGCAGACACACCTAAAATAGAGACAGTGGCATAAAATGTAAATCAAACTTTCTTTGACTTGTTCCTTAACTACTCCTTTTATTTAAACTAGGATACACACTTAAATCAAAAACTTCCTTATAAAGAAAGCAACCATAAGATATGATCTACCCTAAAACATCCTCATGCCAAAAGATAGTGAGCCAGGCCTTCAAAAAATCAAAAACCTTGTCACCTCATTGAATCCCTCTTGTTTTTGGCTTGTGGCTACTACATGATCTTATCAGTGCCTTTTATCACATCTCTCCCCCTTTGTTCCTCTGCTGAAAGACAAGATGAGTGGTCATGATAGGCAAAGCTTCACACACTCACACACCAAATTAAGGAGGTCAGAGTGGGACACAGTGTTTAGCCAGTGGCGTCAGTGACACAGACATGGCCTGAGGACCTAACCTTTCCAGGCCGCCCATGGCCAGAGGTGCAACACGGGGACTCTCTTTGAAGAAAACGTATCTAAAAGGACTTAAGAGACAAAAGGTTAGCATGGGCTTTCAGTGATCTGAGGTGAAACTCAGGGACAGAAAAGCAACAAAAGAAGTGAAGAGGTAGTTGACATCCAATGGGATGTGATAAGCAGTTGTAATCTTGGTTATTAGTAAGTAAGTGATAAAGTTAACAAAGTAATAATGACTTTATTATGGTATGGTGCTTATTTGTCACAGAAGTGTTCATTTTGGCACTTTATTTTGTTTTGGTTTTAGTCTTTAGCTGTTGACATTAATGTAAATTTGAACCGTTTGAATTTTGTGATTATTTTGTCAAATTTTGGTCAATAAAAATAAATTTTAGCCTGATTTTAGTTTAATTCTCTATTTCTTCAATTTTGATGCACTTTGCATTCTAAAGCTAAAGCAGTAGCCATTTTAACAATTATAGTTAGCATGGCTACAGGTGTTTTATCCCAAAAGATTGGTCGACAGGTCAGATATTGGACAATCAGCTTTCCTGTCTGAGTGTTGTTGCTTATTTTCTCATCCAGTGTTGACTTGCAGTTATTTTTAACTAAACAGAAATTTCACAAAATTTCTGAGCTTCAGTGCACATGCAAGATATCTTACTTATGTGCCGATAATTTTCCCATGAACTTGTCTATTACCCCCGTACATACCTGAATTATAAAGTACACACATGTAAACACACACACAGTGATATGTGATTCTGTAGATACTAGGGCCGGGACTTTAACGCGTTAATTTCGATCAATTAATTATAAAGATTTTAACGCGATAAAGATTTTAATGCGA
>JAQMCX010000037.1:2522518-2586836 GCA_029814765.1 Acanthurus leucopareius | reverse complement strand
CGATTAATTTCGATTAATTAATTACAGACCCTATAATTAACGCGATTAAAAATTTTAATCGAGTCCCACCACTAGTAGATACATGTCGGTCGTTGAAGACTTTGCATTTTAAAGACTAACCACTTAATGTGTCCATTTGTCTATCCTTGATAACTTGGTTTTAAAAGGAACATTTTCTCATATTTTTTAAGAGTTTTTAGTTCGTACATTGTCATTTTATTTCCTTTGAATTTTTTTGGATTTTATTCATATAGCACTGGACCTCAGTTACTATTTCTAATGATATATATATCCACTACCTCATTGTTACCCTACAGTCTTGACGATAGGTTTATCATGACATTTGCAGATAAGACCAATTTTGGCCAAATACTCTTATTTCCTTTTGGGTTTTACTAGAACTTGAGATCTTGCAAAGAAGGAAAAAAAGTGTTGAAATAGCAGATTGGTTGCTGTACAGAGCGTAATTCTCAATAATTCAAGTAAATACAATAAATATCCACTCTAATAAGTTACTCTGTTTAGAATTAAAATGTTAATGAAGTCATACACTTGAATCAAGTAATAATAGGACTGATAGAACTTCAATTTCATTTCAGAAAATTATTTCTTAATCAAATAACCTTTTTCTTGGACTACCAACTAGGGGAATTTTATTCTTATTCCTATTTTAAAAGTTTTCAATAGCTCATGCTATTTCAGTTTTACAGTGCAGCGCTCTGGAGTCTGCCTTAAGTGACCTTTTCAAATGTTTGATACAACTCTCCACATTCATGATTCGGATGAAGGGAATTATGAACTGCCGGACTGATAATTAAACCATTATATGCTGTCTATTCTCCAAATCATGTTAAAGATGGGTTGCCCACATAGACTTTTCCTAATCTGATTACAGTTCTTATTTTCATCTGATATCACTTGCAGAATGGCATTATTATCTTTGTTTTCTGTATTTTTTATGAAATTTCAAATAAATGCGCAATTGTCTTTTCTTCCGAGAGAGTCTGCACGACCAGTTCTTTTCCACAAAAGATACAAGGAGAGAACGAAATTGAAACGAAAGAATCTGTACAGTATATGTGCTAAGTTATTATGGGCGAGATATTTTAACATTAATGCTCCTCTCGATAGTTTCTTAATTGGTTAATGCGTTTCCAATGGCCCGTTAAAACTGGCCCAGACTGTGAAAAATCCGGAGGCACAAACTCTTTTCAGCAGTTCAGTTTGAAGATCAGTGCTTTAAACTGGAGAGTCAAGGGCCAAATCCTCAGCCAGGTACTGGGGGTGCTTATGGCTAATGCTTAATGTTGCTCTTTGGGTGGGGGCTGGCCTATACTAGCCGCTATTTCTAATTATTTCACTTTTTCTCTAGAGGTTCAAGTTATGTTTTAGTCATCTGGTTATATTTCTAAAATTTAAGGTGTTACATTGCTGTTGTTAAATTTACTAAAACTTTTAAACTGTCACTGTGACTGTTTTACTTCATCTAAAAACTTAATTTATGATTTTAAGTGTTTCTTGTAACATAGCAATTAGCCTGCCTCTTCAGCTTGCAGCAGTGTTAACAGAGTCAGGTGATAACTGTCTTCATGATGCTGTTACCCAGGATCACTTAGTGTTAGTTTTAGTGAGACAAAGACAGCAGGAGGTCGGCGATATGGAGGTCGGTTGCTGGCAAAACTTTCAAACATTGGTTTTTTTCATGCTTTACACTCTGAAATTATTCATTTGACCACAACATGTGACATGATACCAACATTACTGTTATGCAAGTGTTTCCTTGAGTAATAGAACATTTTGTCCTCCCTTTGATACATCCTATCAGTATGCTTCCTGCCTACTTGTTTTGACTATTCTCTATCTTTACAACAGTTAGTTGAAGCGATTGTTTCCTTTTGTGCCTGTATGCTAAATATAAAGCCACAGCCAATGGCTATGAGCTTAGCTTAACATAAAAACTGAGAAAAGAAAAAGCTATTCCTGCTCTGGCCACTGGTACAAAAAAGCTTCTCTAAGGGTCACAAATTGGCATTTTAATTCTTGTTTACTCAACCTGTAAATTTGCTAAAAGGTGCACCGCACTATTTATTTATTTTTTGGTAGAGTTCTTCATATTGTGGCTTTCAATAACTGGTCTTGAACCAAAGAGAAATACTGGTTCTATACTTCCTGTGTGAAATGTTAATACGGAAGTATATGTCCATTCTTGATTAACAGCTCTGCTTATGATGCCTGCTGGTATCTTTTTAAAGCAACATCATGTGAAATTACTTTTCTCTGACTCAGTTATTTGTCTGACTGTTTTCTGTCTTTAGCCTTGTTTGTGTGCTTGTGTGTGTGCGTGCATGTGAGGGCCTGTCTCACTCACTGATTATGTGATGATTGTCGGATAGTATAGATTTGATTGGCCATGTGGCATGATGTTAGATGATTTATGATGTCTGTAGTTAGTCTCTGTGTTACAAACTCCATCAAAATTTAAAAATTCTCAATAATTCACTAATTATGAGTCTGATTAAGAGGGCACCTGGGTTTGGGCATGGACCACCACCTACCTGTTAGCTACCATGGGTGCTTTGGCAAGGGATGGCAGGTTAACAAGAAGGTTGTGTCCCTCCTCACCTTAAGTCAAATCAAATTAAAAAATGTGCAGGAGTGCTTCTGAGCTAATCAGCTGCTACTTGTAGCTTCGTCCTTGGTGTATGACTTAAAAGTAGTAACAGTCTTGTCATTCTACATGCTTCAAGCATGTGCATAAGCATATTTTTCACCATGCTGAATTCTCCTTTTACAAAATTTTGAAATTATACTTTAAGAAATTCTGACTAAAGGACATCACTGTTCTTATAACAACTTGTAATCTATCAGTACATTAAAATTAGGTTTTTTTCATGTTTTGATCAAAAATAGTGTGCCAAATTAGAAATGTTTTGTGCAGGTTTGGAGCTGTTGAGAGAATTGTTAATTCATAATGAAAAGAAGTCGCCTGAGGTCTCTAATGATTTGATCTGAGCTGAGTTTAACCTTAAAAGACCTCAACTGTGCTGAGAGATTCCTGCCAAAATGCTAAGTATTTATTTGCGTGTGTGTGTGTGTGAGAGAGAAAGAGAGAGAGAGAGAGAGACAGAGAGAGAGAGTCCAGTGATAAAGGCTGAACTCTAAAAAGTGAGGGTGGGAGGGGAAAGAAAAGGAGACACAGCTTTTAGTAAAAGAAAAAAAAAATCAAAGAATTGGAATAATTGGCATAATTCAAGGTGGCTGGGCACAGTCAGGGGGAGTGTCAGTGTTGGGCGAATCTTCTGCTATCCTCAAAGAGAGACGGTTTGCACAATTAGCCACACGAACTCTGACCCCGCTCAGAATAATTAATGAATAACAGAGGGGATAAAGACAAAAGGCGCAGAGCGGTCTGCTTGAGTGGCGAGCGAGGGTAATACATCAAAGAATGCCGTTAATTGGCCCTGTGGCTTTCATTCTTTGCCCTATTTCTTTCAATTCATTGACTCAAAATAATGGGTTCAGGTTCATTATCAACAGGTCGTAAGCCCTGGGAGTGCCAAAATTCAACAGGAGAGTCAGGGGTGTGTGTCTGTGAGTGAGTGTGTGTAAGCTTGCCAGTGCATGTGTA
Source organism: Acanthurus leucopareius (assembly GCA_029814765.1). Classification (NCBI taxonomy): domain Eukaryota; kingdom Metazoa; phylum Chordata; class Actinopteri; order Acanthuriformes; family Acanthuridae; genus Acanthurus; species Acanthurus leucopareius. The sequence continues at coordinate 2,583,208 of JAQMCX010000037.1, read as the reverse complement.
CAGAAATGTGTGTTCGTCTGGCCCCCCAAAGTCCTGACGACATCAGTTCTACACGGGGGAAACTAAGAATTGTGTAGTTGGGTGAGGAGAGAGCGACAGGCCTAAATTATCAAGACTTTCCTTTTTTTTTTTCTTTTTTTTTTGCCGTGCAATAGCAAACAAGAAAAGTTTTTGTCCAGGTGTTTATGAATGCCAAAAGGGTCGCCACAATGTTGGAATACAACTGGTACGGACAGGTAAGTGAAACTGACACACCTACCCCTGCAACGATGAGACTCAGTGTTGACGATCACAGCGAGATGGCGTTTATTTGTTGCACAGCTCAAGTTTCAAATAACTCAGACTTTTAACTATTTTTGCATAGCTTTAAATCAGAATTTCAAAATATTTTATTAGTGTCATGTGTTTGTGAGCTTTAGTTAGAGTGCCCTTATGTAAAAGGACTGTTAGCCATAAAAATATAATGAAACAAGAACCAGTGCTAAATTTAGGGCTGAGTAATGCGATTTAAAGGGCTTTAGACTCAAGCAAATTCGGAACGGCATTAAAGACATAAAACCCTAAAATTTCTGTTGGATTGATTACCATATATCAATTTAAACATAATATTATTTAGAACTTACTAACAGTGTGTTTTGATACAATTGCTTGAAAAATTTCCAACAAATTATATTAATGATAGCACTAATAAAATGAAAAATAATAGTGTCTAAGTTACATTTTCTTTTTGATTTTTTTCAATAAGTCATTTTTTACATATATATTATTTTATTGTCTGACCTAAACCTATAACCCTAACTCTATGTCAGATAATGTGTTGTTGTTGTGCACTTAAAAAAAATATTGTTTAATTAAGTAAGTGACATAGAGAATATGTAAGTCCCTGTTGATTATATGATGCATTGTCACACAGCAGAAAGGGCTTCTTTCCCCAGTATATATGGTTTAAGAGGACAGCTCCCATTGAAATTGTGGAATCCAATAAATGTATATTAAAACTAAAAACTCTAGTACCTAGTAGAAACCTAGTAGACTCATAAAAAAAGTTTTTTAAATTGTTCATGTGATAATTTGTGAGGAATAAGCATTTAACTCAACTGTTATGACTGTTAATGGTTTATTCTTCCAACATATGCTTAAGTCTAGGCGTTCTGTCCCTCATTGTTTTGGTTTGAGTTTATTTGTTCACATCTCTTGCCAGCATTCTCATACACTCTTTGGAGTAGCATTTGAAATGTTTAAGGGAAAATTTCTTTACTGATGATTTATTATACATTAAACCCACCTAATCCTACCTATGACACCAGGTGGTGCAATACAAAACTTCAGGTCATGTGATTTACTCCCTCTCATGTACAGAACCAGACATTCCATGCAAGAGTGAGGGCTGGCTAACTTAGTCACCATAACTTTGTGAGAAATATCTCAATCTGAAATATTTCAGCCGGCCACAACACAGTTCTTTCTCTCCACTGGTTCTTTAATTGCCACACGAAAGGTTTCCCATACCTGGGTGAGCCATGTCAAGCAATTAATACCCTGAAAAACGCCTTTTAAGAGAGTCTTTTGGTCTCTGGGGCTCCCCATTGTGATGAAACGATTGGTGTCGTCTCACGTTAGCCTCGCACAGGTGCCTTCTCTGCCTGCACATCAGATCATTAACATAACCAGAGATGGAGATAGAGAGAGACTGATATAGATAAAGAGGTAGACAGAGAAAGAGTGAGATAAGGTGCAGACAGAAAGAGAGAGTAAAGAAGAGAAAGAGAAAGAAAAATGAAAGGATAAATCTAGATCATTTGCTTCAAATCTTTCCTACGCACAACATGCACTCATGACCTCTGGGTAGTTCAGATGTGTTATTGTAGGCCATGCTAACTCCACTCACAATTTGCAGCAGCTCAAATGCATTAAGGATCAAAGGATTTTCACACTTAAGACCAGTAACTACAAATCACATTTATATGTCCTGACAACCATTTTCCAAAATTGGTGGGCACTGATTTCCTCACACATCAACAGAGTAAAAAATTCTACAGTTATGACATTTTGTCAGAGTTATGCTGTACTCACGTTGCACTGCAAATAAAAAGGACGGAGCAGCTGCATTTGAGCATTCTAAAACCAAATTAGATAAACTCTCTCTTGTCAGGCAGATCTTTACAACCGTTTGACGTAAAAACTGATACAGTGGAGAGATGTTCTGGGTCATACATTACCTATGTTAACGAGAGTTTGAGAAAGCTGATGTCTCTAACATGCTAAATGAACTGAGACCAATGGCTGTTTAGAAAGTAGAAAATCAATCAAAAAACTTCTGGTATGCTTCAGAAAAATGGTCAGCAGTAATGTTAAGTATATACAGTTTGTCATTAATAGGCTAAAACATGCACAACCATCTGCAAGCTCCTTTAATCCTTAATGCATTTGCACTGCTGCAAACTGTGCACACTTCAGGCCATTCTGTTCAAACATACTGAGATGAAAGTAATTAGAATGGAATATTAAACTAGAGAATTACAACAAAGTTTCACAGTAATTTTTTGGCTAACCGATGAGATCTGTCATTGAGAAAACTTCACAGACGGCATGGAAAAAAAAAACAGTAAAGCAGCATTCGTTTTAGTTCACGCGTCCATTATCAACGCATAAGTAGAATAAATGCAACGCATGCATGAACATTGCCAGTGGTGGGAGCAGAGGAGAGAGCTGTGTTCACAGAGCTTCAGCTGGGTTTAGTCAAACACATCTGTGCCACATAGATTTTTATTAGCATATTTATTAGAATGTTGTCCTAAATATAGGTCACCAATAAAGGTCACTTGGAGGTTTGACCCCTGTTAAGAATGATGCATGTGCAGAGTGAATGGGGTCAAGTTTCTCGGTTTCAACACATGCAAAATGATTTCGCAACATCAGAACTAGCTAAGGAACCAGTCATGGAAAGCTTCTTCTGATCAGCAGTTAAACAGTAAGAAAGGAAAGAGGTAATTATAGAATCTGGATTTTTAATGAGGGAGAAAATGAAGATGCAGTTTTCAGAATGTTATTTTTATAAGTCTCAAAATACGTCTGCACTGGATCTTTAAAAGAGAAGCATAACTCGCATGTCATGCTGCTGTTAATGCATCATAAAAGTATAGTTTTCTGCATATTTTTCTTATAAGCAGCGAATATCAAATGGATTATGGTCATCTTTCTAATGCTAAGGGGGGAGATGGGGTGGATGAATCAGGATACAAAGCAAAGGACTTTGACACTGGCAGGCTGAGGTTTCTATCTTGTATCCCTGTGAGTACCACAAAATGTTAATACTGGAAAACTCTTTGAAATCCTGGATCACATTCCGTGGCAACTTTGGAGATATTCTAAATTTGGCTATACAAAGGAAAGAGTGTGGTTATGACAAAAAGAAAAAAAAAGATGGTATGGAGGGTATGGTAGGGTTAGAAAACTAAAACACTAGATTAAAAAGTTAGAGAAAGATTGTGGCTACAGTTGATGTTTGTCTACTCCTGTGTTCACACAGACACACAACATGATCATCCACCACCCTGACTTTTTGCACACTAGTTATAGATGTAAATCTTGAGGTGTGCAATCCTCCGAAATGAATGTTTTTCCTTGGTTTTCTGAACTGGCAAGTCCATTTTAGCAATCAAAACACTTATTTAAGAACAAGACAAAAAGGGCAACTAGGAGGCCTCGATGACCAAACAAAACAAATGCACTTATGAGATGTAAGCAACTATCCTCATGAATGTGTAGGTATTGTGTTGTCTTAGCTTTGCTGTGCATTTAAGCCAAACACACCTGTTGAACTCTGGATTCAGTCCCTTTGAGCTGCATATGTAAAGGTTCCAAAAGACCAGTTCAGATTTGATTGGTGCAGCTGTTCAAATTTGGTGAATCTTATTTAGATATAAGAACTGGCTGGCATGTGCATTGGAGGAGGCACATGGTTGTGCACAACAGAGAAATTGGCAATGATGAGAGAAAACTCTGTAACACACTTGTTCCTGGCAGTGATTAAATGGTGGAGAACATAAATTGGACTCAGGCAAAGCTAATTACCCAATTTGCCCGAGACTGGCAATTGTAGCGAAGAAAGAGGGGAGTTGGGGGGAGTGGCGTGATCCAATAAGGAAATAGGAAAAGAAAAAATCATATTGATTATTTATTTTAAAACACAAAATAATTGTGGTCCGATTTAAGCTGATTTTTTGATTTTTCACCATGTTCTCAGTAAATGGCTCAAAACTGCACTTTGCATTTATTTATTCTAAGTTGATTATCCTGAAAATACAATATCGATAAGGATAATGTGAGATTTAAGCTTAGAACTATGACGAAATGACCCAAGTAATTATCATAAGCAAAAACTTAGGCAAAAACTTGGTTAAAACTATTTTTAATTAAACTGAAAATGAAAGTAAATTCATTTTAGATATAGTTTATTAGCAATAAAATATGAAATTAATTTATTGTCATTTTGCAAAAGAAGATTGAAAATGAAACTGAAGTTGTAGTTCCTTCATGCCACACATACATTGGTAGTATGTACCAATACTTGATTTAATAGCATTTGGTAGTACATTTTGTTTTCTGTATTTTCTATGTAAAAACATACTTTTGTCAGATTACAAAGAAAACTAAAACTAGAACAACAAAAACTTAGTGCTTAAGAAAAACTCTTTAAAAACTAACTTAATCAAAATTAAACTTAAATTAAAAAACTTGATCACAATTTAATATACTCTCAATCTAGTTGCAAGTCCATATCAAAACTGAAAAGACTTGCAAGTGATAAAAGCCTGAGCTTGCCCTTACCTCTCACTCCCATCATTTTAGTCTTCCCCTCATGCACTGCTGGGAAGAGCACTGCCTCCCCATCGCCACAGAAGCTCCCTCCTTCAAACGGCAGGGCCACAAAGATAGCTGAACAGAGCAAACAAACAGCTCTTTGTCCACAGTACAAACCATACATTATTATTTCTGGCAAGGTCAGAGTTGATTTAATTTTCTGCTTAGTTCTCATTAAACAGCTATTGCATTATTTAATTTCCCACAATCAAGTTAAGGGGGTGGGAGAGGGGATCAATATATCTCCACCAAAAGCTTTTGAACAGTGGTTGGCAATTTTAGCCTACAAACGCACTTTATGCTGGTTGGACACAAGTAGGATCCTCTTTTTGATGCCATGTTAGGCTTCAAAAAGTCAGAGGAACTGCACTGAAATACTTTAGATTTTGATCTTCACCTCATTTAGCTCTTAAAGAAGAAACCTGAAAAATATTTCTTTGTAGTTTTCTTAGATATTAAACTGAGATATAGATGGTGTATTGAGATTGTAGTACAAAGCAAGAACTAAAGTTGATCACTTTCTATTGGTGGAACAAGCAGCTCAGTTGAGACAGATGGTGACTCTGAATGGTGGGGCTATTGCTAAAGGATTAGTAAAAAAGAAAAACGCCTCTGTCCCTTTTTGGGTGTATTTTGACTGGGGATGATTTTGGATTACCTGGGTCTAGGCCTTTGAATTTGCCGAGTTCAGCTGAACTATTTTTCAAAAGATGAAAACGAAGTTTAAAGAGTTGTCAGTTCTATCTAATATTACTCAAGACTTCAGATACAGTAATTCTAAAGGTCAGTTATATTACCAACAAAAACACATGGAAACACTCAAAGTACTATCAATAGCAAATGATCTTAAGTAATAAATTACAAATGAAAAATTCTACTCAAAAGATTGTTGACAAGTTCAATTCTGTCAAAACATAAGCAAAAGGCAACTGAATGACTGCATATCAGACATGAAATACAAACTGTCTATGTACATACATATCGCAAAAATTAAAATTGGACTTAGATCACACAAAACAATGTGACTGCAGGTAAAAATAGCAGTTTTTTCAGTTCATTATTTTTAAATTATTTGATATTAGCAAAAAAAAAAGGATGGCTTATAATTCACTTGATACATAATGTTGTCTATTTTTACTGACTTACATAACTACAGCCTAACTCCATCAGTCTCTAATAGGTTGACCAATTCCCCAGTTTTTTTCTTTTTTCGCTTCCTCTGGTTTGATTGATAGTCTTTTCTTCCTGTTACATCACGAGTCACCTGATTTCTTTTGTTGAGTGTGTATTCATAGTTAATTCTACCAGGTTTTATACTTTATTTTAGACAACGCTGTCAGATCATATTTATCTGCTCAAGGAGGAAAATTTCTGTGCGCTCGCTTTAAATCTCAGCTTAACACGTGTGCATACAAGAAGATTTCATAACTCAAGACTTGGTTTGGAGGGCAGTCATGGTCTAGTATGCAGCTTACCCAAGTGTGACATGGAAGCTTGAAACCTCCAGCCTCTTGTGCGAACAGAGCAAACAAACAGCTCTTTGTCCGTAGCACAAATCATATATTACTGGCTGTGGTGAGGTCAAAGTTGATTGAATTTCTGCTTAGTTTACATTAAACAGCTCTTGCATTATTTAATTTTCCACAATCGAGTTAGGGAGGAGTAATCAATACACTGTATCTTCAATTCATCTCTTTTATTGAGTCTTGATCGTTCATTCTTGCCATGTTCTCTGCTTCAGCATGGACAGGTCCTTCAGATCATATTTACTTGACAGTCAAGGGTTTCTTTCAATTTCACTGTACCAGAGTGCAAAAGCACTACAAGCAATGTTTTTTGGATTTTAAAAAACAACTCATAGCATTACTCTCTGCACCTGTTTAACCCTACTTATTAACAAATAATGCAGAGTATTATAGTGGACCTACAAGAATGAGACAGTTATATTTCTGTTCATGTCAGAACCAATATTTTGTTTTGTTAAATGTCAAAGTTCAGATAACAATATAGTCAACCTTTATTATTCATCTTTATAGACTTTGTGTGACATTATTTTAAGGAAAAAAGCTTAAAAAAAAGTTTGCTAACTGATTGAAGTAAAGTCAAACCCAAGAGTTTTGACTGCAGAGGCCTTAATTATTCTGAGTGTCAGAGACATAACCAGAAATACACAGCTCAACAGCACAGTGCCGACATTTTACCGACTTGAATCATTTACTCATCCAGATCCATACAAAGTGGAAAAAGAGTCAAAACACTGGATGCTTTGTTGGCTTGTAGCACATCTGGAATCAGGTCCTCTTGGGCAAACTCTATGGTCACTGTCTCACATTTTTCTATCACACTGTCTCACATTCTGGGTTTTTTGCTTTGTTTTTGTGTATTTTTAAGTTTGCTGTGAGTAACAAAAGCAGTTTTTGATGGTTCTTCTACTGATTTTTCTCTTTTTTGGCTATAATAAATTTCTACAACACTAATGTCTGGTATTTAGATAATAAAAACATTTAGAGTAAAGATAATTTCCACTCTTTGCTGAAAACACTAAAACAAAGCTGTTGTTGGCTTGATTTGTTTTTTCTACTTTCATAAGCAGCAAAATATTATGTTTTTCAAATTATACCAAACTTTCTAATTTATGTTTATGGTTGAGCATGTTTTTAAAGTTAAACAAAATAAAACAATGTCATTGCTTCAGTGCACAACCCTCTGCCATATATTGCGAAATATTTGACATTTTGACATTTGAAATTGATTTATTGCTTTCACCCTTTTTTAAAAAAATGATCCATTTCTCTATTTTTTTTCCATAAAATTGAAAAAAACATGATTTTTATTTTTATCCCTTCTCAGGAATAAGCTGCAAATCATGTCACATGAACTTCTTATACATGTTTGTTTTGTGTGTGTGTGTGTGTGTGTAAATTTTGTATAATATATATATCACGACCATATCATAAATCTAACTCCAAAACTAATTGAATCAGAGTGAGAAATAAATAAAGCACGTTTACTTCTGACATTATTCAGCTGAAGTCTACAGTAAGTTTATTTATTCTGCATTTGTCATGCATTCTTTTGAAGTGGCTTTGATATAAAAGCATGAAATCTGTAAGGTATATTGAGACCTAAACGACATAGTTCATCAGTGTCTTTTACGTAGAGTATTACATAGATTTTCTTCCCTGTGTACTGAACAGTTTGTCTTTAAGCTGTTGCAATGGCTTAAAAGGCATTTATTTTGGTGAGCTGCGACTGTCTCACAGTCAATCAGGTGCATAATTTTAATAAGACTTCATCTTCATAGTTCTAGTTGGAGCCCACCAGGGGCTTCTTTTCACTGTCTGCCAAAGTGAGAGATTAACGTTGTCTACAGTACAGCTTTCTGACATCATTCAGAGAGGCAACGCTAACAACCGGTCCATCCTGTTCTAGCTCACTGGACAGTGAGGGTCAAGGATGAGGTGCCCCTTTCAGGACCACAACCACTACCACACAGCAGTTTACCCACAATCGTCTGCCCTGTATTGCTCAGCAGCTTTGTGTCTGCGGCTTCAACCTGTCATTGAACAATGGCGATTAGCTCCCATTTTCCTTTAGTTTTTTAAGCGTTCTTTATGTCACTGTGAGTTCAAATTTGTTGAGTAGATATTTTAAGCTTAGTTGAAGAATTGCATAAAGGTTTAGGCCTTTAGTGTGAAAAACAGTTTTTAATTTTTATGCTGTGCACACAAAAAACATGAGCGCAAAAGAGTAAAGTAGTATGTCATAACGTTTACCATAATGACGTGGCAAAGTTGAACTAAAGGTCCAATAAAGATTTGTTTAGGCAGAATAGTAAATCTGCAAGTAATCTTTGTAAAAAGTGCATGTTTTGCTTTCTTTGCTTTTATTGTGTACAAAGATTCAGATTGATCTCCAAATGCTCTTTCTTATATATTTGATTTTATTTTTACTATTTACCTCTTAGGCAATTCTGTTGTGTCTGTTTCTCACTTTGTGTTCTGTTTGAACACAACTAAAGCTATTAGGTTTTCAGTATCTGTTTCAGCAGTTTTGGGGCTTAAATTAGTAATATTTGCATGTTAAATTGGTCTCAAACTAAACACCTGCGTCCACATTACAAGTTGTCCTTATGTCCTGTCCTCTCTCAGACATGACGTAATGCAGCATGTTAACATTTATCGGATGTTAATGTTATTAGCTTGGTGTTAGCTAATGAGCACTTAGCCTTGCACGTCATGGCATTATCATATTTGTAAGCTTGGCCTTAGACACAGGTTAGCAACGTCAGAAAGACATTGGTAGTTGAACAAAGTGAATCAACCTATAGCTGATAAAGTAAGCTATGTTCTTTTGTTGAAATTTGAGTAGAGCACTTCTCATAATACCAGTGAACCTTTTTTTGGCTATGATAGCTTTCCCCAGTGCATGTAAGTGAACAGAAAAGGGCAGATTAGCTTACAAACCATTAGCAGCTACTGAACACACATAAACACACTCATTAGTTTAGGTTGCATACTGTACATTAAGTTCCACTTGCTAATCTGACAACAGGACATCCAATAATACACGTGATGAGCTACTCTTTATTAGTGTTCATGGAGTTCTATGTGTCTCTGTGCAAGACTGTGTGCAAATGTGCATGTGTGTTGAGGGTCTGCAGTCTCAGGTGTTTCTGTGAACAAGCTTTTTTTCCACTGCACACAGAAATAACCGTGCTCTAACTGATTTAGCAGCAAAAATGGTATTATTCCATTTCAACTAATTACATCTCCTCTGCATGACGGTGAGGACGGACTGCAATGCATCCTCCTCTTCTTCACCCCTCTCCCTCTCTTACTCTCATTCACTTTAAGTGGACTAAAATGCAATGTAATGTAATTTTATTTGTAAAACTAAAAGTAAATAAGCTTTTAACAAATAGAAATACTCCATTAGTGTACTGTAGTATGTTGAGCTTGTTTAAGGAATGTGCATTCATGTTTAGCACATTTATCTTTTTGTTAGCCTATCTAAAACTTGTCACAATCATTCAGACTACTGTTTACTAAAAGATGAGCTTGTATTTTGAGTAGTAATACATATTTTCATTACAGCTTCTCCCCAACAAAGTTTGATAGCACTCAGTGTCATTTTTTATTTATTTTTTTTTACACATTATCTACTTAAAGATATGTTGTAGATATTTTGCGTTCTGCAACTACAAACGCACTTGTGCATGGTGCAGTCCCAGAGGTGGTACTTGACTGGAAAACGCTCGTGCACACGTCAAAACTTCAAGCTAATTTAAATAATGGCTTCAGGACAATAACAAAAACAAAAAAAATATATGGCTGAGCTTTGCTTATAGTCGGGAATATATTTTTAAAATCTCTTTAAAGCCTTTGAGGGAAAGTCTGGTAGTTTTTAAAACCTGAGCACTGTGTTTACATGTTTACATGTTTCGGTGTGGAGATTACTGGTACTTACCATAAGTTTGGTGGATTGCTTCAGGGGGGAGCTGTGACATGGTTGCAATTGCTGCAATGTAATCGATTGGGGCACCTACAGCTACCTTTACAATGTGTACTTTTTTGTCAGTTGTAGGCTGCAGTTGTTATTTAAGCATCTGACAACATTACTTAACGAATGTCTGGAGAGATCTTTTTTGACAATAAAATCCTTAAAGATGGTAAAAAAGTTTTAAAAGTTTTAGTGGGCTCAGTAGAGATGGTCATAGTTTGAATTGCATTTATTGCGGTCATATTGCGGTTCCCCTCAGGCGATCTACTGAAACAAATACAAAACTTCTGGGAAGTACTAGTCATATCCAGAAAAAAACATGAAAAAATAAAGCCCAGGTTTAAAAATACTGGAATTCCCCTTAATGAATACACCCAGTGAGTTTTGGTAACAACAAAGCGTCATGTTTGTTTACATTCAAATCTTCATTAGATACCTAAGTCATTTTCCATCTTTACTTTAGTTGTGGGCTGTAATTATTTTTTACACTGCTGTGGAGGCAGACTATTTTCATAAATTCAATATTTCATCAAGGTAAGCACACACATAGTTTCATGTGTAATCCAGTTAAAATGGCTATAATATTTAATTCATATGAGAATCATTAAAAGTGCAGTGGTGCCGTGTCCATTATGCATTCCTTTTCTAGCAGGATAAAACAGTCCTCAGATGTGGGAGCTGCACTTTGAAGTGTTGTCTCAGAAGCAGGCCAACTCTTACAGGAAGTCCCTGATGTTTAAAACATGCCGTGCAGCGGGACTAACAAAGGTGAGCACTTGTGGCTTGCCCCAAGATGAGCCAAAAATGGCCAGCTAGGAATTTGGCAAGACTGCGCACACACAGCATCAAATAAACAAGAAGGAGACAAATACACACATGGGTAATGGAGAAGTTGGAGGAATACAAAACACTGTGAGGTGCAAGTACCATGTCTATGTGCGTTATGTGTCTTTTTGACCCTCAAAGAGCAAAATTATTTAGACACAGCAGCATAAATAATGCTCACCCATTCAGCTGATTAAGACTGTGCAGGCTATTAATCTGTTTCGTTATAATTAGAACCCCTTTTGTACAGATACTATCAACACTGGCATTCTTTACTTAATGGAATCATCCACCGTGGACGCGTGTGGCACAGACTGCAATTTAACAGATGAAAGGAGACATGAGCTTGCTGTGCATTATAGTGTTAAAGTGTTTCGTTAATTACAAAACATCATCTGGACTGGCCTGAATTAACTGAATCATTGCAATTTGATGTGCCTTATTACATTCAGTGTCCTCAATTTAAGTTCTGACGTGTTAAGTGTGTCAGAATATAGAAAAACAGTCAATGTTCGCAATAATACCTGAATAAACAGTACATTTAAAGCTGTGTTTTAAAAAAAAAATTTAGGATGCAGAGCCTCTCAACAAAAAAAGCCACACTGTTGTGGGATAGCATTGTTAGCTTCCTATGCTAATATTTTTGCAGGTGAATGGTGCGAGTAGACCCTTGCAGATAGTTATCTGAATGTTCTTCTAGCTTGTTTTGCTTTGAATTCTCGTTAGGATTAAAAAGTTGAACTCTGCTTTCCTGTATTTAAGTTCTTGGCTTCTGATTTAGCTGATTGTTTTATTATCCAAAGGTTGAGACAACAGGGAGGATTCAATATGACCTCGTTCAGTTTTGCTGTGTCTAGAAATTCTCTGAGAGCCATTCCGGGAAGGCCTGTGTTAGTCTTTGTTGTGGCCTGACAGTGACTAGGACATGATAACAACTTTGTGTGAGTGCACATGCATGTATCTCAGTTCAAATGCACACACACACACACACACACACACACACACACACACACACACACACACACACACACACACACACACAGATTACACAGTCTGTGTTTTTTCTCTAGTTGAATGCGTGACTGTAGTTTGATGGTTACAAAGCCTTCCAAGGGAAGTGGGTGTCGTGAAGATAACCTGGGAGAATGTGCTGAGCTGGGTTGGATGTTCTGCAGGAAGGAAAGTGTGGTGATCCACAAGCAGGAACTCACATTCTGTCAACTTAATAAACCCACGACACACACACTCCAACCCCCCTAACTGCCATCTGTATTTCTGCCTCTGTCAGGCCTTTCCCTGACCAAAAAAACACACACACACAGAGGAAACGGCCCGTGCAGCTCCAAAATAAGCTGATGTGTCATGCCTTCCTTTCCGATATTTCTGCAAAAGCTCAGGAAGGAGGCTGTAGCACCTCTCTTCTTCCTCTTCTCTTCTTCTCCCCCTGTCTTGGTCAGACACGGCTGTCGACGTGACAGTTCTTGTTCTTCTGTAACAATCTGCAGCTCCTGTGGTGGAAGACGCTGCCACTCTGGGAGCCATGAGTCGCTGTTGTGTGGTCAAAGTGATCACGCTGACAGAGATCCAGCTTCTACAGGTAGGGGGAGCGACTCAACTACGCTTCAGGCAAATCGGGTTAAGATAAGATATAGAAATAGTGGATGTGTGAAACTATGTGTGCATTTGTTTGTGTTTGCATGCAAGAGAAATTGTCTATGCTTTGTAAAAGGCATGCATTTACAACCAGATAACTGAAGATCCACTGTGGAATGCAAACTTTGCGATCGGTTTACTATCCAAGTCTTATCTTCCCTCACATTTCACAATCTAGGGTGTGTGGTTACAGCTATTTACTGGTTAGCAGGCTCAGCAAAAAATACAGTTAGCATGTCTGTGAAGGCTTCTTGTTCCACTTTCAACTTATCTCTGTAGAGTCAAGATGGGAAAAAGATTATTGAGCATTGCTACTCTGCATTCCCCAACTCTGTCGACATGTTGTAAAAATGCAACATTTTGCAGAAATGAATCCAAACCTCCTGCTAGGTTTTGTCCTTCATTTGTACAGCTAGTTAATGTCACCATCACCCAGTGTTACATAAGTTATAGGATTTTTCTGAAGTGAAAGGAGAACTTGGGCAAGACTGAAACTGAGTTAGGCAAGAGCTTTTCATTTTGGAGAAACACCTGTGAGCTCGTCTGTTACAATGGCATTGCGAGTGCAGCATTTGAGTTGGACTAAAGAAATACACCTTTTAACTCTGAGGTAAATTGCACCGCTATTAAATGCGTCTCATAAATTGAAGCTGATGAAATTACAATTTTATTAAAAGGATTGTGTGAGCGTGTCTGTAATCTAAAGTTGTATAATTATCTATTTATGGTTTTAATTAGAAACAGAGTTGTGAATACTTGTATATGTCCTGCATTGTGGGATATAGATGTTAATTTCACTTGAAGATAAGAGAGTTGTAATAGATCATAGCTAAAATGCTTAATAATTATAATCCTGTGTACTTGCTTGTGTAAATCAAAGACATATTCTGTATACCTGCTGGAAAAACACAAGTGACGTTCACACAGGAGCACAGTTTGGTATGTGTGGTATTTGCCAAACTTGCTACAGTCATGTGTGGTTAAAACCACTGTTAGTTATCAAGTCATATTTTATTGAGAAAAGAAAGGGATTAATATATAGTGTGTGTGCATTGAGACTGTTATCCTATTCTGATGTCTTTATTTTAATTGTTTAAATGCCTCTAATAAAGATGATGAAGTCAGGCTGATGGAGCTAATCTCCTCATGTCCTTTAACTTGGGCTCATTTATGTAGCTGATCCCCTTATGTTACCTTTTAACTGGGCACATTATTCAAACCTAATGAAACATAAAGGAAACTTTTCTGATAAAAAAGAAAGGGACACATTTAAGTTTGTTTTCATTAATTAGTGGTTGTATATGAAAAACTATAAGGGACTATCTGGATAGGCAAAAAATCAAATGCATTGACTGAAATCATTGTTGAAAGTAAATTGGTAATTTCAGCCCTACATAATGTACTGCAGCTTTGCATGTCAAGAATAACTCTGCACACGTGTGTAAATGGAAAGTGAACCTGCATGTGACCTCTCCTCGGTCTGTAACTGCGAACACTGCCTCAGTTGTTGCAACAGGTGTCATTGGCTGTATTGAGAAAAACTGAAGCGTCTCAAACATCGGCATCGGCTCTACAATCCCAAACTTGAGCCTTGATTGATTAGATTCTTATCTCATTCCTGTCCCGTGTGTATGGCGGGCATTGATAATTCCAGGCATGTCCTCTTCACACATGCACAGGCCCGCCATTGTCGGGGTTGGCCTCGGTGACTGAAGCGCCATTACCTCTCAAATCTAATCAGATTCCCTTAAGTGGATAACAAGCGTGTCTCCGGCATTTACAGTAGTGAGAAAGCTGAAGTGAAACCAGGACAAACTGTTGTCACACAAAGCAGATGTGGTGTGAAGCAGTCCTGGCATCCCTCCTGCTATCCCTAGTGGAAAAAAATGTTGATTGGCTAACAACTGGCATCTTGTTTGGCTGGAGAAGCCAGATAAGAGCTCCCAGTCACTACTGACAAGTTGAGTATTGTGACGAGTCTGCTCTTAGTTAGGTGAATAAGGGCAGCTAGTCTGGCTGACAAGGAGAATTTAATGCTGAGTTTAAGTATCAAGTCCTACAGCAATGCTGCTACAGCCTCTGTGATTTAGCAGTGTTATACTAGATGATATTTAACCAATAAAATATTAATTCTTGCTAAAGGTCTGAAAACATACGTTTATTAGCAAGTCACTTATTCAATTAATTCATGTGAGACTGTGTAACATCTGAGTGAGGAACTGACACATTCTCTCCTTTAAAATTTAAAAGTTGAGCTCACAAGCAGTACAATGCAGCAAGCAACTATCAAAAATGGCAAAGACTACAGATAATTGTAATGTCATGTCTTGCCAATCACTTAAATGGGAAAGTAAGTAGCTTTATTTACTAGTATAATGTAGCATTTTCCTTGCTCTTGGCTATGAGCTATCTTTTGTCAAATTGTGATGAGTAGCTAATGGTGGCTAAATGATTGGTGCTATTTTTCAGCACCTTGAAGGTAAACAGCTGTATAACAGACCCAGGTGAGTTAGCTGACTTTACAACTCAACATTTAGCATTATCTCATAGCTGTCACTAGAAGGAGTTACATAGTTTTGATGCTTTTATTATCATCATAAGTTTACTTGATAAATGACCCTTTCTGGAGGGTCAATTAGGTGCATTTTTAAAGTGACATTGCTATTATATGGTGGATAAAAGAAACGAACAATGAATTCTTTAATCTGCCATTAAAATAACTACAAATATAAAGTTATACTGCAAATCTGCAGCATTATTCCTTATCTGACTTTCTTTTACTTCTAATTGATTGTCTGAGCTCATGGAAAAAGTGTTGCTGTATTTAGAAGACACATGTTTGGGCAAGTCCATAGAGCACACTATTCTGACCCAAATGTTTCTAAGAGGAAGTGACAAATACACTGTGTAAAAGGCACAGACAAGATAACTATCAGCTACTGAAGAGACTAACATTATAATATCACAGCTAACAATACGTGTATTATGATGAAGTATTCCCAGAAATTTTCCACAGGCAATGAATTAATAAAGAAAGTCACAACAGTGAGCTTCTTTGTGAGCTTTACAACAGTTAGTAAACTGGACGCTTTTAGATGAGATGTTCCCTCTAAAAATAACCCTCGACCTACGGTAATAAAGATTTTAAAATAGATTTATTGCAGTTATTGTTTGGGAAACTAAAAGTATTAAGCCGTCTACATTGTAACGAGTGACTGAATGAAAAAGATTGGTTAAAAATGGCATTAGAGGAGTTATTTAAAACCCCCATTTGGGGAACAAGGGTCAATTGTGCTGCCACAACCCCTGGAGCAGGCAGTGGAGGACTTTGGGAACTGACCACTGATTGGTCATTCAGACAGAAAAGGGCGGTCCGTATGAATTAGTGATAGACGCTAAAGGCAGATATCCTGCAGTGATCAAACCCTGGGCGATCTGACACTCCAGTGTTTGAAGTGATTATCATGCAACGCAACATAAAGGCTTCTCCCAGCTTTGGGCCTAATTAGCTCACTTAGGGCCCTTTATAAGACACTGGTAAGGAACTGGGAAGTACAGATACTCACTGAGAAGTCAGAAAGAAGATCAGCAGGATAGCAGAGGCAGATCTGGATTCCTGAAGTTGACCTGCTGCTATACCTAAACTAAACCAATCTAAAGATTATCTGTTTTTCTGAGAATGCCACACTTAACTGACTGCAGCTACTACACGATGCGGGACGCAACCAGAGCTTCAAATGTAAGGACACTAAAGTTTAGAAAACTTTTTGAAATATTTGAGAAGTACTCGTTTGCTAAAATGTGTTATTTACTATTAACGTTTTTATAAAGTTTTTATTACTGGCTTGACAATCTTGAATTTTGGCTGTATATATATATATAAGAGAAAAAAATCTTTTGTCACTGACATTATTTTTCAATCGGAAACATTTACTGAATCTACAGAATATGACAATATTGTAGGAAGGGCCTTACGAAAGAGCCCTTTCTCATAAAAACTATTGCTTCATTTATCACACATGACTCACATCAATGTGAGTGTTAACTCAAGTTCTACAAAATACTGCACTGTTCTAAGTTTGTTGGTTTGCTCCGTGACTAATGAGGGGGAAAATTCTGACTCGCAACTATTTCTGTGTGTTGAATCAGATCATCTTTACGCAAAGACGACAGCTGCTGTGGACAACCCTTTTGCATATATGTTTTAGTGGTGCGAGAAAAAAATAAGTGCACTCTCTGACCTCAAAAACTAATTTTGGGGATGATTTTGGTTTTGCTGCAGGTACACAGCCACCTGGAGAACTCTAAGTTCCACCTCCACCAGACCCAGAATCAGCAGGTCAAGCAGTACCTGACGCTGGGCTCAAAGCTTTCTTCTTCCACCGGGCAGGGCCACGCCGTTCCGCATCCACACACCCCTGGCCAGCCGCTGGCTACCGTTCCGATCATGAGGAATGGACACATGGCCTCCGTCAGCGACAGCAGCAACCCCAACAGCCCTGTTACCCTGCTCTCTATGGCTAACCATGACAGCGAGGTGAGTGGACCTATGGAAAATTAAAGTGTCGCAATGTGAACTAACGTAATGCTGATTATGGAACTGAAATTGAAAGACTGTTCCTGGATAAGAGTGAAAGGAACAAACTGTGGGTCATAATTTTTGTAGATTTCACAACATTTTCCTGTTAAAACTTCGCATTCCTGTCAAAAGCAATACTTATGTGTTTACTTTTTATGCCATTTTTTAAAAATTTGGTCTTTTTCCTTTAAACACTGTCATTTGGAGAGATAAATCATGGCTGACAGTTTGTTTGGATAGATGGACAAATTATATAATCCACAAGTGTCCATAACTTGTAAAATTTCCATCTGGATTGGGTTTGAATCTCAGAGAGCAGTCCAAGCTAATCATCTAAACAAAGTGATGCCATTATTGATCTCCCCTCTCTCTCTGATGTGCTCATCAATAACTTCAGACATGCAGACTCTGATGAGAGAACCCTTTCAAAGGAGGAAACTAGTTTGATAACAGATGCGTGTTTCTCCTGCCAACACTGCTAACTAACTTATGGATGTCATGGTGGTGGAGAACCTGTCTGTTATTGGATTAGTCTCTAGACAGCCCCTCCCCCCCCTTTACTTGTGTCTATTTTGGTTTGAATGTTGAGATTTCAAAAAGATCGGACTTGGACAGTATTGAAATTTTGGTACAAACATCGTCAGTCTGTCCATGAGTACACTGAAATTACTGTTTTCTTTTAGTTTCCAATGGATGAAGTTATTGATGACCTAATTAGTCTTGAATCCGGTTTCAATGATGGAGGCTTGGATTGCATGGAGCCTAACATCATAATGCAAAACAATGTAAGTATGAATCACACTGACTACAGCTACATACTAACACTGTTTGAAATGCGACAGACTATCAACAGTTTGAAGGTCTTTTGTATTGATTTCTCCAAGAAATCCTTTGCTTGTTAACCTGCTCACGTAACTGTGGTTAGGTTTATGTCAAGTTAAGTTCCTCAACTAATGACTTTTTTCTTTTTAAGTTGACTGGGGACTTAAAAGTGGGGTTCCTCCACCTAAACGTCTTGGCACAGGCTTGACTAGCTTGGGAAAAAGGGGACCAGTCTTAATTTGAGGTCAGCTTAAATCTAGAGATGAGTCAAAGTTCATTTGGGCTTAGCAACATTTCTCACCTTACTAAAGAAGATCAACAATGCAGATTGTTGATCTTCTTGAGAGAGACGGAAGTTTTTATGTAGAGGCTTATACCTATTGACTAAAACATGAGTAGAAGTTACATTTATGGTGACTGTGCGACTGAAGTCCATTCCTTGGAAGACATCCAACTAGAAATGGCATCGCAGAGAACCAGTAGGATTCACAGCCTAGAAGGAATTTCAAAACTCTGAGCAAAAAAAATTTAGGACAAGGGGTCCATTTGGCCAGAGAACACAGCAACACCTGAACCAAATACAGAGCCAGTTTGTGGGCCGGGAACACTTGGAATTTGGCCTAACTCCCTAAATACAGACAGACCTAGACTATCGGACAAAGAAACACACACACGGATAACAGAGCAAAACACTACAGACACTGTGACAGAGGAGGAATGAGAGGGAGGAGGGAGGGGGGTGAAAAGATAAGGCGTGAGGGTGGGGGGTAGAGGAGGAGGAGGAAGAGGGATGGGAGAGCCAGTAGGTTTCAAATGAGGACAGAAACGCGACAGAGGAGCGAGGAGCTGGAGATTTTTTATTGGAGAGAGTTACTGAGCCATTTGAATGGGCTAATGCATACACTCCCCATGGGCTTGTTCAGAAATGATACCATGCTTAAATGGATCAATTCATCCTAATTAGTCATACAGTACGATGCATCACGTCGTTTCGCCGTGTCAACACATCCAGAAACACAGACGGGAGAGGGATTGAAGTGATTACAATGGGAGTAGTGGGGGGGGATTGTTGCAATCTTTCATTTAGATAAGCACTTCTATCCCCTCCTCTTCCTCCTCTGCCATCTTGTTGAGATAATGAGAAAAAAAAATGCACATGCAAACCAAACCAACTGAAGATATCTGAAATGTCTGCAGTTTCCTCTGTTTTGTTTCTTCTCCCCCCCCCTCTTGCTTTCAACCCCCCCTCCCATCCCTTGACATGACATGCAGCCTTATCGCACTAACCGGTCTCGTAGTCAGATTTGAAACACATACGGTGGATAAAATTGGCTGTGCGCATCTTGGAATGCGTGGTGGCTTCTGTAGCATTTTCCCATAAAAGCACAGATGCGAATTAGACACACATGTGTATCAGCACGCTATATCTTGACATCTTCTCCAGTCCATGAAAAGACGTCCTATCGCAAAACTGAGCCCTGCTTTCCCAGACAAGAGGAGACCTGTAGGAAAACAGTTTTGCCTCTGTTCAAGCAGTTGACCTAGCTAGCCTTTTCATCCAATGGGATGCTATTTTCAACACAGAGGGTATCTCTGTGTTAGGAGCCCTTTTAAGCGGAAGGGTTTTGAAAATGGTGGTATTAGCAGATCAGGACGTTATGTCTGGTCAAGCCAAAGCTCAGAGGGCTGCAAGCCAGGGTTGGAGGTCAGGGTTTGATGGAGTAAGGCTGGACAACAAGCTTTTGTTGACCCAGTTTCAGCAAGGTTAAGTTCTTGCCAAGTTTTTTTTTTTAACTCTTTGTGGTTTGAGATGAGCGGGCAATCCAAGCTTGGCAACAATTCCTGACCGCAGCACTGGGTTGTCCCTGTCCTGCAGAGGGAGACGTGGATACAACAGCTCCCTGCTGGGAAGTCCAAAGCTAAGGGCCTGGGGGGGCTGACAACCTTCTCTGCAGGCCTCTGATCACTCCACTCACCTCTTGTCATTCTGGTCAGAGACATGCAGCAGCTAAAACAACTATTAGTGTTGTTGCCTTTGATAAAGATTAAAAGGGTGTGTGTTTATATGCGTATGTGTTTACATGCTTCCCCTGCCACTGACCCTTTCTCCACCTCTCTCCCCTCCTCCCTCCTCTCTCTCCCTCCTAGGTGTCCCTCAGTGGCAGCATGCTGGACGTCTATGGGGGTGAACAAGGTATGAACGCCCCTAATGGTGGAATGAGTCCCACATCTAACCCCACAAAGCTCACTGTAAAAAGGGAATACACAGGTATGAACCCATACCATAGCACTGATCAAACAACTAACCTATTAATGAATTAACACATGCTCACATTACTGTAAACGCTAAGAAACACACAAATTCTTTTTGCTAGATCAGAGGTTCTCAAACTGTGGGGGCGGGATCCATTAGGGTTGAGGTGTGGGGGGTGCACGACGGAGTTTTGAAGGGTGCACGACAGAAAGTTTAATTACCACTGCAGTACATAAAGTTGATTAAGAGACTTAAAAGAAAATATGTGGCAATTTTATCTTAAAAAAACAATTTCTTCTAAGGCTAAACCCTGGGTGTACCTGTGTTAGCTAAAAAAAGGCAACGCTGTGTGCATGTGTGTCTGATCCTGCTAAAATTTAGTTACGTGTGTCAGGCAAACAGCAGACAAACGTGTAAAGCAGACTTTTGTCCAGTGTTTGACAAACACTGCCCTGATTGTCATCGGTTCTGTTAATAGGCCGTAGAAACGTGTGGACTTTTCGTCACAGTAAAAAAAACACAAAGGGCCCTTTAAGACATTTCTTATTAATGTCATGCATCAAGCAAAGACGCCTAATTGATTTAGGAAATAGAAAGTATGTCTGAAGAACCCTTCACTCTCAACGGGCAAATAAGTAAATTGCCATCCGTTTTTATTTGAGAGTGGGCAGAGAGGACAATGGGCTGTTACACAGAGTTTAAATTGTCTTGATTGAATCAACAGAGACAAATTGGGAAATCCAATCTCAGGTCCCCAATTATGTAATTTGGAAGAATGTGAATACAAATATGGATGCCCTAGCATATTTTGTCCCTCTCCTGCACAGATTAGTGAAATTTGCTAAACTGTCTTAATTATGGAATAAGCAGTTAAAAAGTGTTCACCATTTTTTTTTCCACAATGAGCTTCAGACATGCTTGAGGGGGATAAACTGGGTTCTTTCAGCGTGTGCATGTGTGTGTGTGTGTGTCTGTGTAAGGAGGTCAGACTTGTATCTATGGTGCAGTCTGATGTGTGGAAACTCCACAGTCTGGCTGACCTCAGGGCTGAACTCTCCTCAAAAACAACTGACTGTGTGTCTCCTCACAGGACCTTTTGTGATGTTTTGTGTTCGTTGTCTTTTAGTTCCTAAATTAGTGTGCGTCGCTAATCAATCCGTTCCCCTCTGTGATTCATTTTTTTGACAGAACACGACACGAGAGTGATGGCCAAAGAGAGGCAGAAAAAAGACAACCATAATTTGAGTGAGTGTCTCTCGCTGCCTTTCAACTCCCTCTTGGTATATCATCTGAAAATGAGCTATGGCCAGCCTTTGGCGCAGCAGCTGACAATGCTCTAATCATCTTTTGCTCGTTTTTTTTTTTTTTTTTTGTTCTTTTTTAGTTGAAAGGAGAAGAAGATACAACATCAACTACAGGATTAAAGAGCTGGGGACGCTCATACCAAAGTCGAATGACCCGTAAGTTGCAAAATCCAAATGTATTTATTGAAACAATGGCCTCTGCTTCGCTTCACTTTATGTCACTGAGACAACTCCAAGACCTTGTCTGACTTGGAAGCATATTAAATTGAAAGCACAAAGACACTCTAAAGGTTGTTCACTGAATTCAAATGAGTACTCACATTTCAGTCATATTTCAAGGGTGCACTTGAACTTCCATTGTAGTCTACGCTCCGAGAGCTGTACATCCCTCTCGCTGGGTCCCAGCAGTTCAGCTCAAAGCATGAATGATGAGGAAGGGGTCAAATGCAAAGAAGCAGGCCACACCATTTGAATCAAAGTTTGAAGCACAATTGGAACACAGATGGAGCGCTGGAGCCGAATTGAAATCCGGCGGCCATCTTTCGCAATTGAACTTTGCTTCAAATTTAAATGGAGGGTTAGCGTTGTCGTCGTGCCATTAACAGGGGATAAAAAGAGATTATTAGCGCTGATCAGACCAACGTCTCACTTGCGTGGAAAAGGACAATTTTACTGCAGCTCCCCTTTTCTTTTTTTTTCTTTAAAAAAAGCAATAATATCTGCAAAAGAATGACTTGCACTCTAGCACCCTGAGTCCAAAGCTCCATTTTTTTCCCCCCTGTTCTCCTACTTAGCTCATTTTCCCTCACCTATTTTTACTCGAGGATTAATTTTACTGAACAAGGAGGTACGGGAATGGACTTTCCACATACCTACTTAACTATTCTATTAAAATTCCCATTCAGTGTCGCCATGTAATGTCCAAGGATGAATAATTGCCCCATGTAAATCACCTTTTCTTATTCATATCATAAAAAGAGGAAAAAACCTCTGTGTTAAAACTTTTCTCCCCATTTTTTTTTTTTTTTTTATTAATGCAGAGGATATTCTGCCGACATCAGGGGGTTCTGTGTAAAAGGTTATCTTTAACGTTTCTTTCTGCAGTGACATGCGCTGGAACAAAGGCACTATCCTGAAGGCCTCGGTGGAGTACATAAGGTGGCTGCAGAAGGAGCAGCAGCACGCTCGAGAGCTGGAGAGCCGTCAGAAGAAGATGGAGCAAGCCAACAGGAGACTGCTGCTGAGGATCCAGGTAATAAAATGTGACAGTCTACATGTGTTTTAGTGTGTTTCACGGCGATCAAATACGGATAAATCACAACAATATTGAAAGAAAAACTGCTAACATGTGGCGGAATGGCAGACTAATGTGCACAAATCAACACAAGTTCCCATTTTAAGTCTCAGTACAAGTGCTGATTGATGATTTTTTGGCTGAAGATAGAGGGAAATGAGCTATACAGTTCTTGTTTCATGAGTGAAACGGCTTTGTTGCAGTCGCAGAGGCCAATGTTGTCCATTTTTTTTCAGACAGTGATGACTTGCAATTTCAATTTCCTAAAACAGAAATACCACAAAGCTTACTGAATTCAGACTGCACAATCATAAACAGAACTGAATGCATGTGCATGTACAATGACTTGTATAACTAACATTTGGTATCATTTTTTATTTGATAGTTGTGTATAATATGAAAAGGTAACAGCCTTAGACTTGATGGTTTCTCATGTTCCTCTAACTCAAAACCTGTGTTCCTCTTACTAATTTTTAGTTTGCTCCCAAATGTTCCACTAATGTCGCTGTATTTTAAGTAAACTCCATGTTTATATAACTGATTTATTTAAAAACAGCCTCTTCCAGGCCTTTTTCGTTATGCCAAAGATCATCTTAGCTCAGATAAAGGTCTCACTGTCAACCACATCAGACTCAGTCATCACTTGCTACATAACACCTCTGCTAATTTCCAATTCTAAAGCCTTTTACGACCCTTAAATATAAACCCATTTCCAACTCTAAAGCTTTATGACCCCAGAACCTAAACTTGACAATCCCCTTCCCCTTAAAAGCTGTTGTTTCCACTCCTCTCCTATCTGTTGTCTAATCTCAGAGCTTAGTGCTAATTACTCTAAGAACAAAGACAATGAATGTGGCTCTTTCAGTAAAAAAGCAAGTCAGAAATGGATGACGAGCACTAACTTAAGATAAACCAAAGACACACGCATACACAGAGGGTTGCGCATTTTGCTGCATACTTTCATGCACACAAACAGATTGTGGTTTATCTGAGTTTACACCAATGATGGGAGGAACACAAAACCAGAGATGACAACACTGTTCAGGAAACGCTGACCAGCATTGATGATAAAAAGGACAGTCAACAAGAGGTCAAACAGGCCTTTGTGATGACACTGATAAGTGCTGATCACATACTGTGACGAGTGTGTGTTGGAGAAGAAGAGTGTGTGTCAACGCCCAAACTTCCCGAGTGAAGCTCACTTTAGGCTAACCTCAGCATGTGGAGGAGATGTGGAGAAGGTGGGGTTGATGACTGTCCCATCTTAAGTGTACACTATGTTGTCATCGCAAATGTTGTCATATTTGAGGGAATTGTGTTTTTATTGGCATTTGCACATTTTGAGGTGTTTATTCATGTTGACTCGCATGCAGTGGGTGTGGATTTTTTTTCCAGAGAAAGCCTTAGACATTAATCTTTAACTAATGGTTTCTCTTCCTTTTTTTTTTTTTCAGGAGCTTGAGATCCAGGCGCGAGCACATGGCCTCCCAAACATGGCTACAGCCTTGGGGACAGTCGAATTATCCTCCCATCTCCTCAAACAACAGCAGCAACAGCAGCAGCAGCAGCAGCAATCTTCCCCCCAGGCCCAGCAACCCCAGCAGCCACCACTCTACCAGGAGGACCCCAACAGCGACTACCTCCAGAGGATAGTGGTGTCTGGAGTGGCGTCCATCCCTGCTGCTAGTGCGCAGCAGGATCACATTCCGGGCGCAGATGGCTGCACCACGTTCTCAGACCCGCTGTCCCACTTCACGGACTTCTTCAGCGCCACGCTCAAGGAGGAGCATCGGCTGGACGAGATCCTGATGGATGACCCGCTCTCGCCCTTCGGCACTGACCCGCTTCTCTCGGCAGGCTCGCCTGGAGCTGCGTCCAAAGACAGCAGCCGCAGGAGCAGCTTCAGCTCTGCTGAGGGTGACGACCTATAAGGGTCTCTCCCCTCCCTCAATTACACACTCTTTTCCTCTATGTGACAACCTGGTTGTAAACCCCAGTGATAAAGGGCATAAACAGAGCCTTTAAAAGACTGAGTCAGTGCTCTGGGCATATAATAATGACCACTCATAGGGTTGCAAATACTTTTAAATGACAGCTAACACACCTGACAGTGCCCCTTTAAGTGCCACCTGTGTATAAAGTGTAGTTCATTGTTGATCAAGTGGGTGTTGGAGCTCGATTTGCCCGAAAATTTGCATTCTTCAAAAGCTCAGCGAGACCAGGAACAGCTCATGGACCTCCTGCTCCACCACCTGTTCTTTTTAGCATTACTATAGACAATGTTTCTCTGCCTCCCAGACAGAGCAGAAACAGACTCACAAGAAAAAAGGGAGACATTTATCAGCCTTTCAAGTACAAAATGTATGACCATGTCTACTGTCTTTTTTTTTTGTTTTTTTGGTTAACACTGCGGTAGCTGTACACTGTAACATATGCAAAAAAAAAAAAATCACTGAAAACAAGCTAAAATGGCCATTTTTTAAAAAGAAATTACTACTGCTTAAGAAAAGGATGTTTAATAGTTGCAGTCAGGATTTTGATGTGCCTTATTCAAACTCCCATTTTGGTCTTGAAAATGATATAAACATATAACTGATGTACTCACCGCATTGCCTAACATGTCCTTGTTTTTGTCTGTGCCTTTTACATGTTTTTGTTAAATAAGTGTTTTTGTATTTATATATGTTTTAACCCATTTATTCATAAAAAAAGATATATATTATCTAACATGTTACCTTTTTTATTCTTAGCAGGGGTGGGAAAAAATATAATAAACCCCTTTTTTGATATACCTGATTTTGGCTTCTTCTTGTCATCTCACATAAGACTCTTACCCAAGGTCTGCACTCACACATCCCCAAACAATACAGAACAATGATTCATGTCAAAAAAAATTCCCTTGAAAAATACGAAAATATGATATTTCTAGAATTTTAAACACCAAGGTATTTTGCGTTTTAATGTCTATACAAAACACCTATGCTACCAACCTTTTTTTGACAAAATACAAGAATTAAGCATAATTTAGTTCTGTTCAGCGATTGAGTATTAATCAGAAATAACTCACATTTTATCATTAATTTATGACTCTGCATGATGGTAGAAACATTTATTTAAATCACAAGACTTCGACTAAAGTCACACCTCTATTGAGTTTATTTTTGACAAAATTAAAAGACAAAGGAGCAACTCGATTTGGACTGAAACATTAATGACTTGGACTTGAGTTTTAAAACACTTGATACCTTCGAACTCAAACATTTATAAGTACGTGTTTAAAAGCGTTCTGCATATCAGTTAGTTTTTTTTAATTTACCGATTCAACCAATTTTAACAGCATTTATCTCTCGATCCACTTTTAGATCCACGTTTTAAAGCAGCATTTCACAAATTCCAATCGAGTTCAGAAGAATCAGAAGAGAACCATGAAGATCTAATATCACATAACTGAACTCTGGTTGGAAAAATTTACACCAAATTAATCTCTTTGACATACAAATAACTATCAAATGGTCACAAAGAATAATAACTGCAGTGTGCAAAACTGCAGAAACTGCAGACACTGATGCAGTAACGGCTTTGTTTGACTTTGAAGTTGCACAAACAAGTTGATCTGTATCTGTAATTAAAATAGCATTAAAATTGGTGATAAACTCATTATGACCTTTTTAGAATTCGAAATTTAAAGTTTCACACTTGGAACTTAACCAAAGACTTGTCCGTCTTGACTTGGGACTTGACTGCAAAGACTTGAAACTTACTTGTGACTTGCAAAACAGTTTTTTGGTCCTGCTTTAGGACATGAATGCTAAATAATTTTCCTGGACAACAATAGAACTAAAAAAAAGTGAACAAAACTAGGAAAGTTTTATAGCGGAAGGTGAAGGGCTCGCTTACAAGGTGGCTGATTGGCAATGAGTGGCAGAAAGGAGGCGAGAGGAGGGAAATTGGATAATAAAGACAAGTAGAGGAGGAGTAATAACTCTGATGAGCCCACTGTGAGCTGATGAGCCCTTGAGGATGAATAACGGCGAGGGATAAAGAGTTGCTGTAAGAGCTGCTAGCTAAGAGCTGAGAAAGTTTCCTTTGAGGTAAGCAGGATGAAGAAATACGACCTCTCATCCTGTAGAAACGCGATTGCAAACTTTTTGTGTCATTAATCAAGTTTACCAAGAAAAGTTTGTTTGCGACAGTCATCAGAAAGTTTGAGATCATTATGAGCACAAAACTCAAAAACTTGCTGTTTTTGTGCAGTTGTAGCATTCAAAAATCATTTACATGTAGCTTTACAGAAGTCATGCATTAATAATACAGCAAACAGAGAAGACTGGAAAAAAAAACACGCCAATATTTCCCAAATGAATTTCTCATCAAAGCCTCAAATGAATGTTTCAGAATGTTATTAGCTCGTGTTTCTCTGTAATGAAATCGAAACGTCCCTCGCTCGCATCTCCTCTTTAGCCGCAAACAAGCCCGAACCAATCAATCATTGAGGAGCACAGTCACTCCAACTACAAAGTGGTGAGTGATGTTTACGGGTAATTGGCCAAAGCAGTTATGGAAGGTAAATATAGATTTTTCACTATGCTAAAAAAACATGAAGAGTATCTAAGAAAAAGTCAGCATGACTGAAATTTCAAAAGGCTCAATTTACATTTTCATTTTCAATGATTTTTTTTTCTCTCCCCTCCTTTCTCGTCTTACAAAACTTGTGAAAAATACACAAATCCAATTAGTGTAGCGAAGGAATGGATGAGAATCAGAGTCAGGGGTAGAATAATACAAATGAATACCCTTTACCTTAATGAAAGTATTGACAGAATGTGGAAAAAGAGAAAAAAATAACACCAGTATAAATTCTCAGAAATGCTCTTTTTAAGGCTACCTCAAGAGACAAAGCATCCTACCCCTGGAAAAGAAAGTCAGATTAAACTTCCTAATTAATTCATTTTTCTCCATATCAAAGGCTATCATGGACAAAGTTCAAATGCACAGGCTTCAAAAGGAAATGTGGTGGTATGAGGCAACGGTGACATCAGAACAAGCGACTTTTTTATTTGGAATATCACAGTTCATCAGCCCACGGTTTGGAGACTCACAGGAACTGAAAGTGTCTACTTTAGCCTGGAAAAAAGAAAAGAAAAAGAAAAAGAAGGGGGCAGCGCAGGCGTCCGATAACGCCGTCATGTTAGAGACATTAGCTGCATATGTTAAGAGGGGAGCATAAATTCAAACATGTAAAACTAGTTTGAGAAAGATTGTAATCCCACAAAGCTCTCCACATCTCTCCCTCACTTCCTCTGCTCTTTACCTAATCTCCTTCATCAGAAACAGATTGGCCTCCAGCTTTTTTAGAACATCTGCCAAAAACTGTACACCTTGTAAAATAATCTTACTTCTCCTTTTTTTTTTCTTCCTTGTATTACTCCTGCATGCACAGCAAAACGGTCCCTCTCATAGAATTACCTCACTACCCAGGATGAAAGGGAAGCTGCTGTGTTGTATTTCCAGCAGCAGGTGGCAGCAATGGGCTGCGTTTGTCATCGCACTGTGCAGAGTGGTAATAAAAAGAAACCCGAGGTAGAAAGTGGTACAACAGAGCACATTTGTGGTGGATTATTTAAAAAAGCCAATAAAGTAAAATGTCTTAGCAAATAACCGGTGTTAATAAACAGTGCTTTCACAGAGGGAATAGAACCTTGGCAGTGTGTGTGTTGGACTCCATGGTACTACCGATGCTTCCCAGTATAAACTGACAAATCTAAAGGCGGCAAGTGATGTCGTGAACCTCACAGCGGAGTCGTTCTGTCACCAAAACAACGTTGTCAGACCTCCTGCCACCCACCAACACTGACACCGCCACTGAGCGGGAGAAGCTGTCACCTGTGCAGATGCCACAGCTGCCAGCGTGCTACAATGCACTCACCTGTCGAGCCTGCCATTGGCAACTCTTAATCACCTCCCGCCGAGGTGGATCACTTTGGAGCAAGGCAAACACACACACACATACACACACACACAGACTCATACACACACTAACGAGAGCACAGGGCCACACACACACTCCTCGCACTCACAAACAAGCCTAATCAAATGTGCTTGTGTGCAAAACACAAATGCGCGTGCACGTGCAGAGATATGCATAGGATGCACACATGCACAGATGTGTATCTCATTGCACGTCGTTGCCACACATACGAGGAAGCTAAGAGGGAAAAAAAATAACCACCTAAAAGCCCTCATCAGGATCTGGACTGTGACAAGACTTGTGCACAAATTAGGTGAAATTTGAGAGGGAATAACAATATGACAGCCAGCAGTGAGGCACCAAACATCAAGTGTCATTTCTATTTTCAGCCATGACTCAGAGCTGTGTGACAAACAATACCATGCCGCCTCTCAATCAGTCAGCCCGGCTCCTGGAAATGTGGCAAACTAGGCCTTGGATGAGTTTTTCCCTTCAGGAAAAATAAAAACTGATCTGAGGCGAAGGTCAAAGTTAAAGGTGAATTATAAAACTTAGCCAAAACTCAGGCATTACATTTAATGGTTGGAAACTACAGCCATCAGTGTTGTCTCTCCAGTGCACCGCAGCAATCCATCCCACCATTCTTTCAGGCACTAGCCTCCATGCTGCTTTTATTAAGGACCACACCCTGACCAGTGCTCGACAAACTCCCACGTCACTAGACCAGCAAGGCCCCACTTGCATTAACGATGGAACACAAGAGAGATGAAAAAAAAAAATAAAGTGGCTGGGCCTTTCTCGAGATGCTATAAAATTAATGCGATTTCCAGAGTTTTTATGAATCGAGCCAGATGCCAAATACATAACTTCAAACAAATTGACTTCCAATTATTGGTGCGGCGCACCACTTCCAGATGTGCAACAGATGGGGCCGGGGCGACCAAAGGTGTCTCAACCCGCGCTTTGTGTTATTCTGCAGTAAAACGGCAGTACAGTTGTATGTGTTTTAAATCACCGTGGGCTGTGGGCTGGAGGTGAAGGGAAGGACAGGGGGATAGCGGAGGAGAAATGAAAGCACATCATTAGGAAAATGTAAATCTACACAGCACCAGACAGTGGAGCTCCATATGTAGCATTAATACGGGCTGATATTATGTAAAGGCAGATGAGATGCTGGGGCTGAAAGCTGGAGCTGTATCAAGGAGGTGGGGGATTCTGAAATGTAAATGTTAATGTGATCTCTGCTGTATCTTCCAGTGCTGGGATTAAATGGTAAAAAGGAACAATTATGGGGCTCGCTTTTTTTTTTTGTGCCTATGTTAATAGCTTACAATATCCTTGCATGCATAAAGTACATTAGATATGATTAGAAGATATCCACAATGCATAGCTTTATATACTAGAAGGTTTTACAATAGTCATAAGTAGCAGTGCACTCTGTTCAATTGTTAATGAAGTCTCTTCCTGGAAACTTTAAATAATTTGATTAGTCACTGTTAAAGCTACATAAAAGTAAAACAAATGTGATTCTGAGGGAGAAAAGTAGCTGAGCACGGACATCTTTTCACTGCAGAGGAAACTAATAGAATATCCAACAGTGGTACGGTGTCCTGGGAGGGTCATGGCTCTGATCCCATTATTACCAGAGACCTGGGCCCTGAGGGAGCCAAAATGGCTGTGTATTTTTCCCAAAGCCCATACTGAAGCAGTCTACAGAGGCCCTATCTACTTAACTAGCAGTCTGTCAGGGAACCACAGGTCCCACACACACTAACACACTCACACACACACTCTGATCCTTGGGGCCAAAGAGCTTCTACCGCTGCCTCTCTGTTTTCACGTATCTTAGGCTCCCTATTCAAATAGAGCGGAGAGCGGGGACCGTTTTGCCTGGCCGTCGTACCTCTGTGCTGCCTTTAATTCCCCGGCTCTGTCAGAGTTGTATGCTAATCCAACTAGCGACAGTTCGAACCCCCCCTCCACCCTCCAGGTCTCTCTGCATGCACACACACACACACACACACACTCGAACACACACTCAAACCCACACTTTAACCTTGTGTAATCTGGGTGACCTTGGACTGAATGGAAGCTGCTAAGGAGAGGTCCCTGATTGATTTGTAATTCAAAAGAAGAGCGATGGCCACTGTGCCCCGCCAACAGGACACCACTGTGCTGCCCCTTCAAAATAAAATAAAAAAGGAACAATATAAAGAGCAACATTTAAAAACAGCTACTACTTAAGTTTGACTCCTAACTCCTGATTTTTTGCAACTTAGGGAGCAGGACACATTGGCGAGGTGCAAGGGCAGCTGGGTAAATGTCAGATTTCAACACGGGGGTGCAGGGTGGCAGGATGGTGGGGGTGATGAGGGTGCTGGGGGGAGAGAATCAAGATGATCATCATTAGCAGGGGAAGATAATTGGCGCTGCATGGGCCCCTGCGTTTGGGCGCTCTGATGGGCATCTTGTCTGCATTATTCATTCATCTTCCCTCTCCTTCCTCTCTCTCACTCTCTCACTCCTGTTCCCTTTCTCGACCCAGGCCAGGCGCTGGGCCTTAGGAGCCGAACTCATCTATTATAGATGGGTAATTGTTTATTAAATGCAGGCCTGACCCTATTATGCCTATTACCCATGTGCACTAATGCGGCTGGCAATCGTCTGTATTTTTCCATATTCCAGAAGATCTGACAATCCTGCTCTGGCATGAGCAAGTGTCAGCATCCGTGAACAAAATGACGGAAAAAAAAATAGGTTCCTATAGGAAAAGAGAAGAAAGCCGGCAGGGAGGAGAGGAGAGGAGGATGATGAAAAATAAAGCCAATGCCTCTGTGGCTGCCACTGGCCAGAGAAGTATCTCTCTCCTTCTCCTGCAAGGCTTGGTGGATGGAGGCAAAGACAAAGGGTGAGCTAAAGAGATGCTTTGCCTCTCATTACACTGACTCCTAATCTACCTCTGCCCTATCCTGGGCAATCCCTGCTCCAGGCGTTTGGAGGCTAAAGCTTCAAACCAGGCAGTTTGTCCAAAGCGGATTCATTACCTTAGATAGGACTACCAATGAGCCTGCTAAAATGTCACATTTAAAAACTCACACAGCAGCCAGAGCCTGCCAAACTGACACTAGAGGTCAGTATTGTAACAGAGTTCAGATGCCCCTCTGTTTCACTACCAGACAACGGTGAGCTTAAAACAGACACAGACATTACAGAAGATAGGAGAGACTGGCAAAATAATTCAGGTAATGGAAATGAATTGAAATGAAATGATTAAGTTCAGTTAATTACTCGGTAGCTTAGGCAAATCAGCTTAACTTATATCAAAATCATTATTTCAGCCAGAATGGCAGATTCACTGGGAAGATATTTCGCCAACATGTACTTAAAGCAGTGTATGTAAAGTAGGATCAGGCTAATGGATTAGATCTAATACATGTGGCACTCGGTATGGTGACAAAAATAAATGTTCTATTAGAAATTACAGCACTAGTAGAAACATAGTGGGTCAATTTGAAGCCACAGATGGTTTTCGGAGGGAGAAGAGGGTGGTGGTGGTGTTTCTTTGTCCCCACTTAAGTATTAGTATCACCTCAGCATCACTTTGTGATCGACAGTCTTGCTAAATACCAACTACCTGTTCATTAAAACAGTTGAAACTTTTCTCTCTCGTTCTGTCAAATAAGTCAAAATACTCACTGAGATGTCTCTACAACAAACACTGAGGAAAAAGGGAAAAGATCGCTTGGCTCAGATGTACTGCTGTGCTGTGGTATGATGTAGTGATCTGCATGATGCCATGTCACTGATTATTGGCTGGGTTGAGAGTGATTAACATGGGGTGTTAATTAGTGGGTAGGCAGGAGTGGGTGTGTGGCTAACGACGTGGCTCCAAAAAGCTCGGTCAAACGTAAACAAACAGCGCAGCCCAGGCCTTTTTTTACAATTCATATGAATTTTACAATTAGCGCTGAGCAAAATAATTTAAAATTACATTATTTAATATGTTTGGTTTAATTAAAGGCAAAAAAGAAGATGCTGAGAATCTAAAAATTTCTGTAAAAACACAAAATCAGAAGATTGGTTAAAGAAAATTTAAAGAATATTATAGGAATATGTATTACTTTTAACAACATAAAAAAAAACAAATTAAGAAAAAGACATTTCAGACTCCACTTGACATCACATTAAATTATGTCCTCTGAGTGACTTAAACAGCACATGGTCTGATCAACACAGAGGGAGCTATGGTTGTGAAAAAAGAAAATTGGAAATAACAGATGCCAAGTGTTATTTATCACTAAAATTTAGATAATGCAAAAGTGTTGTCATTTAAAATTACTAATAATATGAGATGTTATTCAAGCAACAAAATGTTATTCTAAGAGAAAAAACACAAAAAAACAACCAAACATTAATAATTTAAAAAACAGAAATAACAATAATTATAAAAACAAAAACAATATAATAATAATAATAATAATAATAATAATAATAATAATAATAATTTAAAAATTGTGTGAAAACAGCATCACGTGTGAGCGATGATTCATTTTTTGCAACCTTTTCTGATTTAACAGAACTCATACAGAAAACAAGGCATCCAGCTGGAATTCCAGTAGCAGATTTGCCGTAATGCTGTTGAGTTGATTAGAAGAGTGAGAGGAGAGTGACTGAGAGAGTGAGTGAGTGAGTGAGTGAGTAAGAGGCAAGGAGGGGAGTGAGTGAGCGAGTCAAGCCGCCCCTCTTCCCAAAGCTTATTTATTCCTCCAGCATCCAGCCCACTGATTAGGCAGCTACAGACACTCGTAATGCCTCCCCACAATGAATGAGCTGCTGCACTTTCAATGGGCTTATCTGTTGTGTTGCGTTCAGTAAATAATGCCGCAGCTGTCAGTGGCCTCGAACGCATCATCCATGTAGCTAATGCTACGTTAGGATTAGCTGTGTTGAATGAAGTCTTGTCACCGAACAGGGGGAGAAGCTTTGCCAAGCCCCAAACAGTTTACAGGACCCTCCACCCCGAGTGGAACAGAAAGAATGTAATTAAGGAGAGATGAGAGCATGGAGGAGGTGTAGTTCGACAGGGATGCACACACACTCACACGCATACACAGAAACACAAACTCACATTTACCCCTGCAAATGCAAATGCCTCTTTGTTAGTTGTCGTGCCTTTTAATACCCAGAGAGAGTAAAATACCTTTTTTTTTCCACATTATGGAATTTGTCATGTTCAGTTGAAGCTGTCATAGCTAGAACAGTGTGCGCTAATGTGTGTAATCTGCTTTGCAACACATCAATTATGATGGATATTGCTCTGCCGCCATGCTTCCAGGGTTTTTATACAAGCCTGCAGGGGAATCAGTCTTTTCTTGTTAGGCAACCTGTTTAGTAAATAATGATCCACTTTGAGCAGGGGCTGATGCCGTATAATGTGATGTGTGTGCTTGTGTGTGTGCATACACTATAGCGTGTGTGTATGCGTGTGTGTGTGTGTGCCGTGATGCTTTGGTGTGCAAGGATCAAGCCTAGTAGATCAAAAAACACTTACGTGCAAGGCTGAAATTCAATCATGCCTGTGCTGTGTGAAAAACCCACGTCACGGAGAAACCTAAACCGCTTCTGAGCGTGCTGTGAGTCCATATGTAAAAACTATAAATATTATCAGTGACTTGTAAAAGTGTTTTCCAGAGCTATCTGAGCTAACGAAGGGACGGAAAGATAATTATTTAGATCTTACACTGTGTCAAATAAAATAGATTTTTTTTCCAAATTAGCTTAAACCAGTCTTCCTCTGGTTTTTTTTTTCTCTTGCAGGGATGATCTGAGTTGCACGTTCACCACTTCTCCTCTTCCTGTAATTTCCCCTCTGTCCAGTAATACCGCTGTTATTTGTCTGTTTTGCTTCCTTTATCTCTCCCTTTTTCCCTAACTTTCCACTCCTCCCTGAACTCTCTCTCTCCATGGATCATGGGTGAATCCTATATTTTTGCACCTACTCTTTCCTTTCTTGAGCAAGATCGCTTCATGAACTCCCTATGCTCGCGTTATGAATTATGTCTCTTCACCTCACGCTCTATCACCAGGACAGAGGCGGTGGAAAACATGGAGAGAGTGGCACAGATTTAATCTTGTACTTGCTCTGAAACCATTGTGAGCGCTCCATTTCTCTCGTTTTTTCCACCATCTCTGACAAAGTCCAATTCTTTCCGTCCACCGCACGTCTGAAGAGGGCCAGTCCTCTTCAAACAAGCCCTGACTTTTGCTTTGAATCATTCAGCTCCTAGTTTGCTCTCCTGCACAGTTGCAGAGGAAAGAACAGTAACCAGAGAAACCTCCGATGACTGAAACAGTAGGGGAAATGGTGTTTCTTTCAGCGGAGTGCATTTTGACAAAACACACACCTTGTTTGGACTTCTCAGCAAAGACACAAGGCTCTCTTAAACTCATGGCCCACCCTGCAAGCCAGACTTTAAGCTTTGGGGCCTTTGGGAGCTGCAGCAGATCACATGGAGATCCCTGTCAGATCCCCACTACACTACTCTTCAGTCAGCCAGTCAGTCAGTCTGACGGCGAGGCAGAGAGGCAGGTAACAGACAGGGAGAGAAAGGCCCTTCAGTCCTAGATGAACACATTCTTTAGTGTCAGCATAAAACCCTTAAGCTGCGCTGGGACCCATTCACAGACACCACTCTGCCTATGTTTTTTTTTTGTGTTGTTGTTTTTCAAAGTGTATGTACACATTCATGTGTCTCAACTCGTCTCTGTCAGAGTGAGAAACCGCTGAGATTTTGGTGGCTTAATCTGAGATTGGGACAGACACCACTGGATATTCTATTTACTCCATGCAAGCTGCTCCCCAATGTCCCATAAAGCCCCTCGCCTCTGAACTAAGCTGGTCAGGGTTAAAGCTCCCCAGCGACTGGAGACTGAGTACCTGCCCAGAGTGTGCGTGTGTGTGTGTGTCACTGTGTTTGTGTGTGTGTGTGTGAACGCACGGTCCTGTCCCCCTGCTTCTCTCCAGTGTAATGGCTTTATTTATGAAGTGGCACCAGCAGTAACAGGCAGGCGATAAAGGGGGGAGATAGTGCAGCAAAGCCGCGTGCCATGCCGTGGCCTGCAGCCATGCTATCCTTACGGCTTTTTAAGAGATTGATACCATTTGACGTTTGTGTGCTCACCATGCGAGCTGGGAGCAGGAGGGACGAGATAAACACTGCTGCTGGAGAGGAGAGGAGGTGATAATTCACTCACTGCAGAAATGTGTTTACTCACTGTGAGTTTTCAAAGTTAATCTATATAAAATGTGTCATAATGTTCAAGTCTTTTCAAGTCTTTAATGCAGGAAAATATATCCAAAAATTAAAGTGGAGGTGAAAGTTGGTGATATCTTTTTGCTCACATAACTTAAACTAGACTTATTTTCATAATTTAATCTGTTTCATTTTTAGCAAAATTGAAAGAATTTACAAGAATTTCTTCTGTTCCTCTTATTGTTTTAACACAGAGTGAAAGATTTTCATTGATTTCTTCTAATTTAGCAAGAGAAACAGTATGGAGGTTGATCAAAATCTGTAAGATTTTTCTAACTAAATATGCCATAAAAAGACAGGGTGCATCATTAAAACAGCATCAGAGACACCGGTATATTTAAATGCAGTAATCAATGCATGCTTGTTTCATGAAGACAACATCTGTAATGTGTATGGAATGACTGTGTTTTGACAATACTCACTGGCAAGAAAACACTAGCAGTGTTATCGTAATCATGTATTTGAAAACATTGTGATAAATGTCAGTTTTGTCTCTAAAAATTGCTTAGATTTCTCCAAGATAATCAAGTTTGAATGAAAAATAAAAAAAATTCACTTGTTCTGATGAATGAGTGATTTTCTAAAAAAAACCCCACATGCACATGGGGTGTTTTGCACGTGCACACATGCACACACACACGGGCAGAGGTGTGCCTCTCAAAACAGAAAATGAGGACATTTCCTCAGTTTTCCCCAAGGCCGTGGCCCGCTGGCCAATGAGACTCACAGGTTTCCTGGAGATGCAGGAACCTGTTGGAAGTCTTTCAAACTCCTCTTCCTCATCTTCCTCCTCTCTTCCCAAACTTTTTTCGTTTCCCGTCTGCTTGCTGTGCGTACAGTTTTGTGAGAGTGACTGGGAGGGGTTCACCTCTGCCTCGACGCACCTGTGCACCGGCTCAAAACCCGTCGTTAAAATTAACAGATGACTTGCCATTAAATGAGCGCACTGGCCGTGTTTTTCTTTCTCGTCGTGCCATTGCAGGGGGAAAACTGCTGAGTGAACCCGACAGTTCTCTGGGGTGCCGTTCCCGCGTTGTTTATCTGAATAACTAATGTGATTTACTATTTCTTTCAGACCCAACGACAGCAAATTGATGGTGTCTGACTACGACCGACGGAGCATGACGGCAAAAACAGCGATGCATTCACATGCACAATGAAAGCATGGTTTTAATGTAAACCAAATGCCTACACAAGCACTGTTGCTGACAAAATACCTCCCCGAGAAGTAGATTTGTGAGGCGAGGCTGCTGTCATCACAACCACAGAGTGTGTGTATCAGAAAAGACAGACAGAGAGTAAAGAGAAGAGGAGGTGAAGACACTTTCTCTCTGCTCGTGACTCCTCGAGACTAAATATAGCATCTGGCTTTTGTAACCTCCATTAGATCCCATATTTCAGTCTGACCCTGATCTGAAGACAAAGCAGAAGCTCACTTTTTCTTCTCTTGTCTCTCTCTTTTTTTAAAAACTCCATGGCCTCTCCTCTACGAAACTGATTTGTGTCTAAATTTACAGCTAAGACAATAGAGCGTTCGCCTTTCAGATGTGCCATCTCAGTAAACTGCTCGTTTGTTAGCGGAGATGTTATACTCGCTGTCACGCCGAGGGCCCATCTTGTTTTGCCAGGTGGATGGGGGCCCTTCCTATCCACCCACCCCTCCACCACCCCTGGCTGACTGTTTTGATCCAAAGCAGCTGGTAGGACGCGATACCCGTTTAGTCTGAGAAATCAGCTTGTGCAAACAAACACCTCGCTCTCTGTGCGTAGCCAGGCACAGACCAGTGCATCTGCCAACCATTAGATTTGAAATATCTGCCTCCTTGCAAAAAAAGAAGCCAGATCCTGTTTCCAGGCCAGCAAATAAACAAAACAGCCTTTAGGAATCATTATTCTTATTAAAGATGATATGGCTGAAAGGAAGGGCAGTTTACAAAGTACACCTGCAGTGCCCGCAGTCTGCATAAGCCATCCCTCAAGGGAGATGCCAAGTGCTGCTCACAGGTGTGGTGCTTGTGCATGCCACAACTGACAAGAAAGCTCGGTGACATGTCTTTAAAATATGCGATTACCTCATTTTGGAAGTTGTTCATTTTTATTCATTATTCATCTTGTCATCAAACACAAAAAGCCAAAGTTAGTCTAAGAAGAGCTCGACCTGTGAAAACTCGAACTTATGGAAAACTCTTGTAGTCTCCCTGACACATACAGCGTACAAACATGCAGTGGATGGGTGTATGTTGTCAGTCATCCCGATGCAAAAAAAAAAAACTGCCAGGCTCATAAAAAAAAAAAAAAAATTTGAAAAAAGTGCTGCGTTAAGCAAGTCTGGAGTGTCACCGTGGTTGAAGTTAACTCGTAGGCCTACTGAGCACTTCTCCCCAGAGTGCAAACTTGTTACAAAGTAAGGAAGCACTTTTTTTTTGTGTTGATGGAGGGAAACTGAAAGCCACTATAGATGGTTATAAGGACTTGGAGCTTGAAGACACCCTGCTGAACAGCGAGAGAGGCAGGAAGAAAGAGGGAACGGGAAAGTTGGAATAAGGGCAGATTGGAAGGTAAAGAATGAGGGAAAAGCGCAACATAGGAGATTTAGTCGGAACCGGGGAAAGTGTGTGTGTGTGTGTGTGTGTGTGTGTGTGCAAATTAGTGTGGATGTGTTTGAAAGGGCGAAAAGGGAGGGTGGGCAGTTTTGGCTTGTTTTCTTTGGCGCACCTGCTCGGAGAAGCAGCCACGAACAGGAAGGTCTAAAAGTTAATTACCTTGGCTGTCCCAGCCAAAATAAATGTCAGCCCCTGATGGACGCTGCAACACCTCCTCGCCTCTCGCTTACCTTTCAGCAGCCATTTCACTTGCTTTAAGTTAAATATCTGAGAGTCAATGACCTGCACAAAAGCAAAATACACCATCACTGAGATTAACTGGATGTGTTGCTTGCTTTTGCTTATGTTCGACACTTTGGCGTTTCATATTCTTTGGCTCATTTTGGGAGGTCTTTTTAAGATGGAAACCTCAAGTAGAACAAATTTTTGACTACTTCCTAACTCTGTTTCTGCCCACCTTTCTGGTAATTTGTTAGCATCTGTTCCTCCACGCTCCTTTACCCCTAGCTATGTTCATTAAGCAAGCCTTGTACCAAAGCACCGCTTCTGGTCTTTCTTGCTTTATAATCATTCTTAATTTCACAGAACACCTAAGGGAGCCCTTTCCTTGCCTTGTGCTTTTACCAATCCAGACCCTCCGGCCTCCCCTCCAACATGGCTGAGCCCTGTCTACCTGCACCGTGTGGACCGCCAGTACCAATCCAAACCCCGAGCCTTCATGCCA
The DNA here is from genome assembly GCA_029814765.1 of Acanthurus leucopareius. NCBI lineage: Eukaryota > Metazoa > Chordata > Actinopteri > Acanthuriformes > Acanthuridae > Acanthurus > Acanthurus leucopareius. The sequence continues at coordinate 2,543,504 of JAQMCX010000037.1, read as the reverse complement.
ATTCAACCTCTGAGCGATGTGGACTTTAAAACATGTTATCTCCCTGGACACTCTGATGATCCCTGCAACATTAGCATAACTTAACCCAGCACCTCTGGTCAGCTTTTAGAAGTTACAGAGAGAGAGAATCGGCTGACACATGAAAGAATATAATACATCTAACTATGGGGTCAGAACTTATGAAAAAAGCTTATAGAAGAATGTCAACTTGATTTAAATATATTGAATGTTTATTGTGTGTATTCAATACATGCTGAACATCAGTCATCCTCTACCTGGACAAACTGACATCAGCAGTTGAATATATATTTTATATTTTTCGAATTTAGATGATAAAATATAGGCAAGAAAGGATGTTTTGATTTATGGATCTTTTAGTTGAAATCCTTATAAACTGCCATAATAATGCATAGCAGTTTGTAACATGATCGGGAAGGATTTCACAACTTATCAGCCTTAAAAAACGTCCTACAACAGCAATGACTTAATATTCCTTTGGGTTAAATGTCAGGTTGAATGTAGAAAAACGGTGTTGGCATCACGCAGAATTCTAACACAAATGTGCACTTGCGTGTGTTTGATTGGCCAACGCGACTCTGTTCAACTTCTTCTCCAGAGGCCTTTGTGCCTGGAAGTCCACATGCAAATGGATCCAGCAGCAAAATAAAAAAAAAAAAAAAAAAAAAAGGAAACTGGCTTGACTTTTTTCTGCAGTTCGACATCATCTGGAATTGCGGAAAATAATACATGCATGCAGCCTTAGATTACTTTGGAATAAGGGTGTTATTTTACTCTTCACCTTATGATCATCGATTTGACAGACAGCCACCAAGCTTCCAGAGCTGTAAAATCAGTGCAATAAAACATTACAAACCATTTTGGCATCTGATAAATCTATCATTCACACTAGACTTTCCTCTCCTTCTTACATGGGCCTGTAGCAACAAGCACGCACCAGCACAGCCCTTGTGTCCTGTGTTTGGTTTAAACATTTGCTACAATGAGCAAAACACCAGCAATGCACATCGAAACCGACTCAAACCAACGACCATTAACTTGCCGGGCTGAATATTTTTGTTTTAAAATGCGATTTTGGTTCTTTTGGATAGTTGCATAACTCTAAAACTCCTTTTTTTCTCCTTAATCTTACTGCAAAGTTTCAGCTTGAAAAATATGCTTTTATTAGCGTGTCATTAACAAACAAGAAAACTTGTTCCATGCCTTAATTAATATCGCTGTAGCAAACATGCACAAAGTAAGAAATGATTGATTTGAAAGTTCTTTGAGAGATAAGGTGAAATCTTTTTCTCTGTGATGAAACACAGCATTGCCTGTGCATCTTCCTGTGCGACGTTATTGAAGGTGGAGTGGGTGGGCAGATGGAGGGAGGCGGCACATCTCCCGTCTTCCTCACGCTGTCACTTACCAGCATCCTCTCCTCTCCTCTCCTGTCTTCCCTTCCCTTCCCTTCTCCTCTCCTCCTCTCCACTCATGGCGGGAGCAGTGCGTGGGAGTTGCTCAGGAGACATCATCATGAGCCACTTCACTCGAGTGCTGCCTTCAATCAGCCCTCGAATTAATATTAATCATCCCTCCCTCGTCCCCCACACAACAACCTTTTCGTCACCACGCCGCTGCTGATAAATACTGATACAAAGAACAGCAGCAAATATGGCTGAAGATGTACATGGACGTACGTCAATGATCACACCTTCACAACACAACACTCATCTCTTTTCCTTCCCTCTATGTCTTTTCTGTCCCAGTGGCTTCACGGTTCAAACTGCCGCTCACGACTTAATTGTCCCTAATCACTGGTGAAGGTCATGTCTACTCAGCAATACATCTCCCTCTGTCTTGTCCTTCTCATCTGTCCTCTTTTCTCTTTTACAGCCCCCCTCCTTTACTCTGACGCCATCATGTTACCTTCACAGAAGAAGACACCGCAACAAACTGTGTTTAGAAATCTTCAAAAATAAGAAAAAAAAGGAGTGAGTGTGTAATTAGGACCTTTGTTCCACAAGAACGTAAGATGAGAGGAAGAGTTATCAGCTTGGAAAAACGTCTACTGCATTGCTATTAGCAGCATGCTGCCACAGAGGCAGGGAAAGAATGAGAGATGGGAAGAAAATATGAGCCCTAAAATCAGAAGTGATCATCCAGAGGAATGTTTGTGTGTGTGTGTGTGTGTGTGTGCGTGTGTGTGGGTGTGTGTGTGAGTGTGAGAGCACTAAAGATGGCTGAAGGTCAGGGAGACATTGGGGCAATCACACTAATGAAAACAAACGAGGGATACAGTTGGAGGGAGAGATGGAAGGAGAGGAAGGGACACGGGCAGAGAGACAAAAAAAAAGAATGGTAGTGTGTGAGTGTGAGTGTGTGTATGTGTGTGTGAGCGAGTGTGTGTGTAAGTAGAGATAGTCTGCCTTGCCTCAGACTAATCGAACACAACACGGTGCTATAAAAGGCTGGTGAGAATGTACAGATACATAGGCGAACTCTCACAGCCTGCCATGTACTGTTCCTTTATTTACTTGCCCTCCTAACCTTTAGAGAGAGACATGAGGACGTGTGCTCACACACACACACACACACACACTGAACAGTACATACACACATAAACACACACGCACAGACATGGCAGTAGCAATATGTGAAGGTTATTCCTGCAGAGGGATGACAGTGTTTATTCAGGGCTAGCAGGTAGACTCTCTGACATTCAGCTTGGAGAAAATGATTAATGCTACAATATACATAGGCACGAGGAGAAAAGAAGGAAAGAAAGTGTTGTGCTCTTCTTTTACACAGACCAGAGGCCTTTGTAGCCATGTATACATCCAGATGTTTAAATTACAGTGATTTTTTTAACCTGATATCTGATGCATTGTCAGCTTTTATATCAAAACCCCTAATTTAATCTTACATGTTTTATTATAAGGAAAGGAGGAGAGAAAGAGAGAGAGATATAAAGGGGGAAAAAAGTTAGATTCTGAAGAAAAGAGAGGGTGGGCGGGAAGGAGAGACGCACATGAGATGTAAGTGAATAAAACCTCAATTGCCAGACTGAATGTAAAGGAAGTGGGTTTTTAATTAACATCGCTGCTAATTAACGAGTGGTTATAGATCAAAAAGAGGGAGATACAGAGGCACATGGAGATTTACAGCATGCACACACACTCACACGGTCACAAATTGCCTCACACACACACATACACACACACATACACACACAATCACACTGCACTCCACCTAATCACGCTGCTCTACAACCAATCAGTGAGCATGTGGACCCAACGGCTTCCCTCCAATAACATGAGGTGGAGATCATTGAGACATAAGGAGTGATCAATAAGCTGAGGGCCAACCACTGCATACAAACCTTCCCAGAGGAGAGGCACTGCCTCAGGCACAGCAAGGAGCTGCATGGAGCAACACACACCAAAACCCAAAAAATCATAATTTTTTTGTGGGAAAAGTGGAAAAATAAAAATCTACTCCTCATTGTAGAAAAGAGAAGTTACAACAGTGAGGTAACTTAATTGATCTCATTATGAGAGCATCTTTTAGAGATAATTTTCAGATTAAATGGTTGATTCAGATTTTTGAATAACCTTTGATTAACCACCCACTATCTGCCTGCAGGATGCTAACGTTATGTGCAACTTTCACAGCCTGCTATCACTATGAAAAGTCAAATTAATGTGAACATGTAATGTGTGTGTTAATAGGCAAGACTCTCCTCTTTTAGGTCACTGTGGAAAGTTTTGAATAAAAACATCCTCTTGTAAAAAATAATCCAGGTACAATGAACTATAGTCTGAAACCTTAAAAAATAAGGAAGCTGAGGGCAAGAGGTTAAAACAGCATTCATGCAGTAAAAGATAGGGATGGTTTGGTAGAAATGGGGTTGAAAGGGTGAGATAAATTGAGGGCAGAAAGGTGTCAGTCAAACAGGTAGCATTTACATTTCACTCAACGTCAGTTAGAAGTTTCTTGTGGAGTTTTGCCCCACAGTAATGCTATGGAGCTGTGTTTCCATGGTGCCTATTGGTTTCACCTTGTGCATGCACCAAAAGATGCACATGTTCATGTGCAAGAACATGTGTGATGCAAAACCAACGGTATCAAACTAATCAACAGGTTGTGGTAATATGCCAAGATATACTGGAATCTGCAAGAACAAGCAGTCTTTATTACAGTGTGACAGCTTGCAAAGTAATAAGATAAATTGTAAAACAATGATTTATTATCGTTATTATCGTAGTACATTTATTATTTACTTTCCCTGTCTTCTTCAGAAAAAATAAAGTTCAGCTTCAGTTCAGACTTTTGGGAATTTACCCAAATACTAGCGCCACTTCCAAAATTATGACCAATAAAGCACATTACACCCCCAGCAAGAACAGGGTCTCTCTCCAATACAGAAAGTTGTGAAACAAGTCATTTTTATTTGGAAACAAGAGATATTTTACAACAGTCAGTTCACACAATAAAAACTGAAGGCTCCAAACTAATCATTTATGGATGATAAATACTGGACTTATTGACTGATCGACCCAGTCAGCTAAAAACAACAGTCAGCCAGCCAGTCAACAGTCAGCAAAACTGCTAAATCATCCAACACAGTCACGCGGGGCGGCCAAACAAAATGACTCAGCAGCTCTCAGACAGCATCCTGGCTGAGCTGAGCTGCTCTGCGTCGGCCTATTTCACTTCAGAAGAAGCCCTGTAGTTTATTTTTCATTGGAAAGGGGATTTGGCTGCTATCAAGTGGTAGCAGCCCAGTATCAAACGCACGTCTGGCTTGTAAACAGGCAAGCTGGCAGCTCTCCAAGCTCCCCACAGTGTGCGGCGCGGCCGAGCCGAGCGGAGTGGAGTTGTGACACTGATCCCACCCCTATCACTCCCCGACAGCCTGCGCTAATAGACCCTTCAAACACTCTCACCTCTATCTATATTTTATTTGAGACATGCCAAGTCTGTTGTGTGTACACATGTTTATGTGTGTATGCGTGCACGGACTGTAGATGCATCATGTTGTGTGCCTCCGTGTGTGTGCGTGTGTGTGTGTGTGTGTGTGTGTGTTTCCCTCTGGATGAAGCATCTTCTTTATTGCTTGTTGTTGACATGGATCCCTTTAGCCCTTAACAGGAGTCGGCAGGAGGGCTAAGCTGCTAACCAGCCACACACACAATAATCACACAAATACAAACATACACACACACACACACACACTCACACTCACACACACACACACACACACACACACACACACACATACACATTGCATTGCTTCAGCAGTCGAAAAGCATTATTCAGCAGGTCAACAGCCACTCTCACTGCTTGGGAGCTTGTGTGTGTGTGTGTGTGTTTTGTGTTTGTATGTGTCTGTGTATACAGCTTGTATGTGTCTGCTGGATGTGTGTGTGTGTGTGTGTGTGTGTGTGTGTGTGTGTGTGTGTGTGTGTGTGTGTGTGTGCCGGCGCTCAGCGCTTCAGGCTAAGGCACTCAGAGTGAAATTATGTTCTCAGACTGGCTCCGTGTTGCCCTCTTTATCCTGACAGGCGAGGAAACAGCCACAAATAAATAAGCAGAGAGCTCTCTCTCCCCAGACGTGACCGCCATGGCATACTAGAACTCCGGAAGGCGGGGGTGAAGAAAAACAGAATTGTGTTTTATTGTAGGGGGTGGCGGGGGACTGTGGCTCGATAAGCATGGTGTATTTGTTGTATTTGTGCCACTTAAAGTAAAGCTGCTTCTGAGGGAATAGCTGTTAAAGGGGCATGTGAGGACACAACCAGCACGGAGAAATTTGTTCCTGGAGCACGGGCCATTTACAGTTCCAGGCAGGTTTTTTGGGGGTTTTTTCTCTTTTCAATGCAATAACACTGCAAAGATGACTGCACATTATAAAAATATTTATTATGAGAGTTTAAAAATGAAGCTTAAGTTATTCTGAGGTCAAAGATATTCAGAAAAAAAGAATACTGTTGCAGCTTTTGGTGGAAATACTCTTGGTTAGTTAATAAGTTCATTTCTGTTGTATTTCTGCTTCAGTTCTTGAAAACTAAAAGTCAGTGATGACTAAAAAATAACAACATCAACCCTTTGACAGTCCTCCCTCTCTGCCATTTTCGAATTCAGCATCCTGTTTCTTTCTCACGCTGTAAGAAGGAGCACCCTCCATTAGTGTTGCCTACAGGTTCTTTAGGTCAATCCTGAAGATGGATGTAGGAGATTACTGCACAAAAGCTGATGTTGTTTTTTCCTAAACAGTGCTGACATGCAACTACCTGAAATAGAAATTCCACAAAAAAGTATTTACTTAAAAACTTTCGCTATAATCACTCAAAGAGGGAAGCTGCATGTGCATGTTAGAGGAGTTGTATGACTCATCTTCTTCTACCTTAGGCCAAAAACTTGTCAGTCACCCATTGAAAAGCCAGAGGCTCACAACAAATTTAGAAAAATTGATCAAGATATTGGCAGATAGTCGTTTTTTATATAATCACATAAACCAAGAGTTCCTTAACTTGTTTTGATAAAGTATGACCAAAATATGCACTTAGCATGACATTTTAATTAAAAAAAAATCTGTCAGCACTGTTTGATGGACAAACTACAGAAATGACAACAAAGTCTCTAAAGTACCTTGAGAGACTAAAATACATTTCAGGACTTAAATCTCTTTTCACTTATACATGGAGATACATTGTGTCTGTGATGAGCTCATATTGAGCTCAATACAAGATCTACTTATTTTATGGGTCAGTCTTGGTCAAATCTAAATCTTAATCTGTATTTATTAAAAAAATATCTTGATTGTACACTGTGTGAACATGAGTGAGGAAAAATCTACAGTTAAATCTATAGATGTAAAAGTAAAAGCCTGTTTTACTGGCTGATGCAGTTGCCTCCAATCATGACATAAGAGTCAAATGATCATTTACCCAAAGGTTTCAAAACTCATAATAACTCTAAACAGCATTAAGCTAGCCTGGTTGTTCAGTTAATGCAATCAAGGTCTTGTTGGAGAGACTTATTGAGCGCACAAAGGCAGAGGCCACGGTTGTGCAGTTTCATAATGAGCAGCCATTTTGTTTTCGCTTTTCTAGCCAGAGGGAATCTAATCGATATGTTGTGTTGACAGCGGCTTTATTTAAATGTCCAGAACCGTAGACGAAAAAAAAAAAAAAGTGAGTGTTCAAATGGTGGCTGATGATAATGAAAAGAAAACCCCTCCCCAGCTGGCCTATAAAAGACTTGCAGAGAGACATCTTTGAAGGTTCTCCTTCAAAGCCCCGGCTTGCCTCCACAGCCGCATCAGGGGATTTCTGTTATTAATTGAAGTTAATTTTCTGGGATATCAGTTTGCTGGGCACGTGGGAAAGATTGATAGCCCCCACGCGTCTCCCGAGTGTTGGGATGTGGAGGGGGACGGGCGAGAGGACAGAGAAATGACACTGTTCCCTCAGCATCCCAGAACCCGGCTTTCACTTTTATCATCCCCAAATCAAATTACAAACATTGGAGGCCAACCTTGGCTGGAGGAGATTTCCATAAGATTAATTAGGCCGGCTAGCCAAAGACAGAGTGGCCAGGGAAAATATAAAATAATAAATATAGGAGCGGGTGGAGGGGAGGTTGGCGATGGGGATGGGGGTTGGTAGAGGGATAAGAGATGAAATGTGTGTGTCTGTGGGTTGAACGTGTGTGAGAATGAGCAAGTCAAATGGACAATGGGTAATTAGTGCAAGCAGCGGATTCTCAAAGGCACGGGGAGGACAGCCGGGCGGGGGCTCTCCGTTGGCCCCGTGATGTGGAGGGCCGTACGGCGGGGCCCACATTTAATTAGCACCACTTTGATACCCACAGGAGTGCCAGGGGCCCCAGGGCAACCTAAACAGTGACTGACAACCCCACACCTCCGGACGCTCCCTGCTCTCCAATTATAGATGCACCAAGCTGAGAGGGCCCAGTGTAAACCCTCATGCAAGGGGGGACTCACGTGTGTGTGCGCACGCGCACATGCAAAGGCATACACACACTTTGTACTGTATGTGCACAAAATGCCCAAACAAGCCAGCCAACCAGGCAGCTGGCTGCAGCCTCTTCCTATTTGTGTGCTACAAATTGGCATTTGGATTAAATGGAGCTTGAGATGCCCTGAAGGCGGGAAGAGAAGACAATCTCTCACCTGGCCTGATCTGCTACCAGAGCAGACATTTAAAATGAGGATTAATTTTGGGGGGGGGGGGGTGGAATGGAGGAATGGAAGGATAGAAGCATAGAAATCCTCTGCTTCTGTTTTCTGAGACAAGGCGCATTAGCAAACAGAGGGCAAAAAAAAAAAAAAACAGGCACGTGCAAGCGTACACACACAAATATACACACACAAAGCCTTGGCGTGCCAGTGCACAATCTGCAATATTAATGTGTGGAAGCGGGTATGAATAAGTGACTGGAAAGAAGCTTTTGCTGTGTTGCACTAGTCTATTTTTAATGTGCAGGGATGTGCCTGACACCACAACATTTTACAGCGCTTGAGTTACGTGAACAAACAATGCCAGGCTCCATGAATTATGCAACCGCAGTGTTTTCATCCGACCCCAAAACACATATTTAGTAAACAAACTGCTTACTCTTTAGCTAACAAGATGTTTGTGTAAATAATAGATATTCAAATCTGTTCTCCCGACACAGAGGAAGAAAGTTGCCGTGTAATTTGTTGTATTATTTAGCACGTTGTCTTTTCGCTCGCGCTCTACGGCTCCCTCATTGCCAATTCGCGGCGCCTCGTTGACAAACACATAAATGAAAACATCAACAGCAACATGGTTGTTGTTCTTTTTTTCCATATGCCCTGAGAAAACACTTCTTTTCTTTTCTTTTTTTTTTCTCCCCGGTAACAACCGTCGCCTGTCATAAATGAATTACCACACTTTGAAATATTAATCCACATGACACACATCCCTCACAAAGGAGGGGAAATGTGAAGATTTTCACAGTGACAAGCAAACGCTGACTGCTTAGATTTTTAATCAAAAGAAATCAATAGGATAAATATTGTATGTAAAAGATGGCAGCGCTAACAATATGGCATCTAATCACATGCCTTTGCTTGTGCTGTCAGAGATAATACCTCTACAAGTCTCTTATGGGGAAACCACAGCAGTGGGTTCAGTCATGATGAAATGATGGAGACTTTTCTACAACAGATTGGTGTCGTTACCCCCCCCAGCCCCCCCACCCTGACATCGACATGGTACACAACCAGCTGTGTTGTGTTTATCCAGGGACCGGTAGGTTGTGTTGTTTCATCAATAAAGCTTTGTTTGATTGGGGATTGCCTTTAATCGATAAAGGAAAATCAAACAAACAGAAACTGCTAATGGCTGGATAATCTGTGACAGAGATCTGAAATCCACTAAAAGCTCACGGGTTTGATCCACCTCACACCCCTGGGCAAGGAGAAAGGGGGGGGAGTGAGGAGTGTTACTATTGCACATACGTAAGACAGTCTGGCAACACGTTATTGCATGTGCAATTCGAGCAAGGACGAACGCACAAAAAGGTTTATATGCATGCGGGTGATGACCACACAAGAAGACACTCAATATCTTACATAAATGTAATCTATTATATTATAAAGTGAAGAAATTCTGTAATCCTGAGCACTGTGCTGCAAATTTACTGAGCAAATGCAGAACATATGGTAAGTGTCAGTCATTGGCACACTAACATATACAAAAATAGGAATTTAGCATTAAACCTGCAGCACAAGGGGATAACCAACAATAACAACACCCCTTCTTTCTTACATTAAACAGCCCATATTGATATTATACTTTTATATTTTGGAAAAAAACATACTTCTTTCACTTCTCGCATGTTAGGATATCCAGCTCAGGCCAGGCTACACATGCACACATACTGTATGTATTCACTAAAACCATCCTACAGGGGCTAATGTCATGCCCACCCATTTCCACCACCACCACATTAGCCCATTTGTCACACTGCGGGCCCCTGAGGTAGTACATAGAGTCGACCCTCTTGACCCAGACACTCTCTCACCCAACTGCCTCCAGAGCCCGAGGTGCCCCCTCTGTAGCCAACAACACCCCCAACTACCCTTCCATACCCTACCCTCCAACCTCACATGCTAACCCCCCCCCCACCCCCTTCGCCATTCTCCTCTGCGTCTACACATTGAGCCTGGGGAAGCTAAAGCAGCGCCAGATGGGGCCTCTTGTTACCACAACAGGCAGTCATGCAGTTTGTTGTAAAGCAGCCTCTCCTGCTCTCACTCTCCTTTGCTTTCTGGGCCTCCCTCTTCACCTTATACATATTGATGTACAGAAACTTGGCATGACACATAGAAGTTGACTCAATTTGCGTAGACCCCCGACAGCTGTCAGACATTACATCCAATCAGTTTGGCACTAACCTGCTATTGGGCAATGAGCCCAGACTGTTGAGCACCAATGGCCTTTATTGGAGACGACAAATTGGGCCCTCTGAAAAACGCGGCCATTTGCTCTGTATTGCAATTTGTCACCGCTTCGCCTACGTTTTTTTCTGGTGGTCACCAGCAGTATATCACCTTTCCCAGAAGACACGCTTTTATATACTACATTAGAAGAGCTGTCACCATTTTCCCCCCTTTCCCCCAATCTCCTCTTTTCTGTTCCAGTCTTTCCTCTCCATCAAAGCACCTCTCATCCAGCTCGTGTCCCTTGCAGGAACGAGTTTGCCACGGTAGAAGTGACTGACAGAGGAAGTTGCCTGCATCTCCTACTTCTCCCACCTTTTCACAACTAGATATCCCGCATTCTTAGAGGTGACAATAGATGTGAAGGAGCTGTCACATCAGCATGAACATCTATATCCATCCGCTGTGATTTGTTGTTAAAAACTATATGCATATAAATCAGTGATTAGCAGGTTGCCAGCTGTTCATCCGCACACATGTGCAGGCAGTCATCTAAGAAATGCTCCATTATTGTTTTGATGTGATTCTGTCACACTCTGCTAGGTATAATCAAGGCTCTGAGCTTTTCAAAATCAACAAAATCAATCTCACTGTGCGTGGATATGCAAGATCAAATCAATGCGATGACAGTAGGAAACAAGTTAAAAGGGACTACGTGCTTCAGTGTGACAAAGCGTTATTCATTAGATAGGAATCATTTCTTTCCAGATCTCTTTTCCTACATGCTTTTCCAAGACAGTGTTTACTTCACTTACCATCAATTTTAACATCAACAGTGGATTGATAGGACTTGATTTGAGCTTAGCTTGCAGCCGAGCTTCTCTAAGCTCCTTCACATTCACCACTGCACTCACATTCTCATTTCAATTTTAAAGAATACCCCCCGCCTCTGGATCCATCTGCCACTTTACCCAAACTGGGTACAATAAAGAAGTCATAAACTTCACATTAAGATAGGTATTGTTGCGGCGGAGAGCAACATTAGGACTGGGCACACAGCTCATGTTGAAGCCATCTCGCCATCGACCCGACGCTGCGCCTCATCCGTCCCGCAGCTGCAAACCATTATCATTTGTTAGAGATTCTGTATATCAACAAGAAAAACATTACATAAAGGGTTCCATATGGTCAAGAAATGGCATTTTGTGCGTTGGACACTAAACGGTTTGGAGTAATTTAACATGATCCTTTTGGAGAAAGAATCTCTCCCCCCTTCCAGCGAAATTTCTAACAAAAGACACAGAGAACATGTGGTGTTGATGCATGCTAGTGCAATAACATTTACTCTGCAAATCACTACCACATTGGGCTGTGTTGTATCAGGTAAGCTGCCTTAACAATAACTGCTCTTTGAGTAAATTATTCTATATTATATTATTATGTTATGTTTCTATTAATAAAGGAAAAGCTAGAAAAATATCCTTCAGGCGGTGTGTTGGTTCTTAATCAACCAAAATAAGTTAGTACCAAGCATTGCTAAAACTTCTCCAGTCAATCGATACCTGCATTTGATCCCTTTTGTTCCCAGATCTAGAAAGAAAATAAATATTTGTGTGGTTTTGTTCTGAGCCAAGAACTTTAAGAATTCTTAGATTTAATGTGACATGTGATTGGACCATAACTGCACTCGCTACAACACACACAGTCTGTGGTGTAGTAAAGTCTTTTATATGTATTCATATGTTAGATGGAGAAGAAAAGAAAGGTATAATAACAAGTGCTCTGTTGGTGTCGGTAAAACTCTAAGGATACTGGTATTGATACTGGTATTATTATTTTTGAACAGTAACCAGCCCTTACAATCTTAACATTTTTAAATTGAGCTTTAAAAAAGAAGGTTATAAAGTCTTGTTAGGAATTATTAAAGCAAATTTTGGCATTTAAACTGACAAAATGGAGCATTTCCAAACTAAAATGTCAAAACAGGACTAAATCTTCAATATGTACAATATTCACTCGTAAGAAAATTTGCACTTGCTCGGTGATTCTGCTTGTGTGTATTTGTTTGCTGGGAGGACTGAAGCTGTAAGACCTGTTGTTTCTTGGCTGCTGGTGTTGGCTGTGACCCAGGACTTCCAATTACGGCAAAATGCCAACAGCCGGCACGGCTGCCGGCTGCAGTACCATCATCATCATGTGTGCCAGACAGAACAGTCGACTCTTTGCTCCGTGGCGCTGGGCTACATTAAGGATTTAATGGCTGTCAGTTTGTCACTTAACCGTTGTAAAGACCCCCGTCAGTGAACTGTTGGTAAATTAACAAGGTGGTGGTGGTGGAGGAGGTGGGGGTGGCATCCCGCCCAGCGCTGGCACATTGCCAGTGCCAGGCTTCATAGAGGCAACAAGTTGGTAAAAAATTAGGAGTAGAGGGGACTAGGCGGGGAAAAGCAGTGTGTTGAGTGTGGGAAAGAAGTCGCAAAAGTAGGAGGATCTGATGGAAAGAAAATGTGGAAGCGAGTGAATGAAAAAAGTTGCATTAAAGTTTTCTCTGCTGTACTGTGGAGGTGGAAGGGAATTAATTTAAATGCAAGTTTCTTCACCTTAAATTACTTTTACTTTCACAGCCAAAACTTGGTAGATCTGTCCTTCTTTCAAGATGTAAAACATACACAATCCAGCTAAAATAACATAAAACAGCCTAAATAAAATAGCAAACAAGAGCCATTCTTGAACTAAAAACATTTCTCCAGTAAATAAATTCATCATTAAGCAACATTTTACTAGAATAACTCCTATTCTGTGTCGAGGATCGTTGTAACTATATGAGGGTGGTTCAGATTTCACACTGTACAGAGTTCCAGCCTTCACTAGCGACGCTTCAGCTGAGCTAATTCACTAAATAGTCTGTGTGAACAACCCCTGGCCCCACTCCACCCTTTTTCCTCACTTCAAAGTAACTTTATTAGGGGAGAGATTAGACTGCACTTAACCTCTAATGATGCCATATGAGAGGCTGAAGAAAGAGGTTTCTGCACGACGCTGGTTTATTTGATAGTTTCAATATGAAGAAAGGAAGGAGAGCAGCAGGGGGAGAGGATGGAGTGTGAAGCATGACAGCTCCATATCTGAAAGCAGCATTCAGTCGCATGCGGCCCTCCGCTGACGATGTACAGCTGTTCTCCCCTCCCTCTTTCCTTCCCCCTCACCCCTTTTTTTTTCTTCTCTCTCTCTAACCTCCCGCAATCCCTTCTTTCCTCCTTTAGTCAAACTCCCTCCCCCTCCCCCTGGCTATTTTCCCACCCCAACACACACAAAAAAAAAAAAAAATAGGCCAAGGTAACTTGCCGGCACCTCCCCCCCGCCACCCCTCCCGGGGGGTTTGTGTGATATTTAACTACGGCTACAGTGGCATTTACTAATTTTATATGTGCAGAATTTATGTCAGATTCTTATTCAGCGAGAACAGGGGAGAGGAGCAAAGGTGGCTGGCTCCGTGTCCACTGTGTATACACTGGTATTATGTGAACTATTCACAACACGTCCACTGACACGAGCATTGCTATTTTGTCTATAACGCCGCTGCTTCCCAACCCAGGTGCCACAATTAAAGCCTAACCTTAGCATTTGGAGAGGGAGACATGAAGGAGCCAATTTGTTGTCCACCACGCACCTCGACTTCAACACAGAGTGGCCGAGTAAGGTAGTCTTTTTCTTTTTTTCTTTCTTTTTTTTTTTGAGGGGGAGCTCACAGCCCAGGGGCCACATCTTGTTGACAGGGGCCCAAGGTCAATCAGATACTACAGATACGGCGACACAGACAAAAAGACAAAGACATGCAGGCACATACACAAACACACAAGAGCATGCACATGCAGGCTGTGCACACATGCAGGTAGTGCAGGCCTGCATGTGCATGATACATTATAGGTGGACTTTTATGGTCTTTATGTACTGAATTAATGAAGATGCTGCTGCTGCATGGTTACATAACATTAAAGTTGGACATCTCTTTGTTTGAGGGAAAAAGTTGGGGACATTTACTTTGAAGACAGTCTTGGATGTATGGCGAGTAAGTTTTTTTTTCTCAAATCAGGGCAAATAATACAAAATAAAAAGGTAAAAAAAACTCTGTAAAATCTCAAAAACAACTTCTGTCAACTATTCTGCCCACAAGTCATACATTTTATTTATTTGTTTTTTTTTATCTCAATTACAGTAGCAAAATTTCATTTAAACTGAAAAAAATTAAGAGTAACAAATTTCAAGCTGCGAACAGATACTAAGTATGCAAAACCAAAGCCCTAGCAATCACAGTAACAGAGTGAAAGTACAACCATTTACATTTTCTTTTCCATTTCCAGGGTGAAACAGGAAAGAAATGTCATTATGACATTCCCAGTCTGAACTTGTGACTGCTGCAAATTTTGATTTAATCACTAACCTGCCAAGACAGGCAGCTCTGCAAAGAATAAAATCACAATAACAGAGCAAAAAGAGTGAAAAACTGTGATAGAGACGGCATGTTACGGAAAGCAAAAAAAGGGAACGAAAGAGAGGGAGTGATTGAGAGTCAGAAGGAGAAAGCGAAAGAGAGAGTTGAAGTATGGGGAGAAAGAATGATAAAAGGAACTGCCTGAAAAGGGGGTTCAGGAGATTGACCTGTGGGGCTTAAAATCAAATTGCAACGGTATTGTATTCCCTCCCATTTCCAGTACGGCTAGTAAGCTCCTTATTGATAGACGAGAGATGAGACCACCCATACCTGGGGCTCATCCTGCTGTCACCGTGCAGGACGGGCGTTGGGAGGAGGGAGAAATCACACATCACATGTGGGGCCCTTTTCTATTTTGCAGCCAAAGCCAAAGCCAAATCCCCAGGGTGGGATCCCGCCTCGTCCCCCAACTCAATAAAATAATTAGCTTTTGGACGGCCCGGCCGTTAATCAAGCTGCTCTAACATATGCAAAGGCGAAAAGAGGAAGAGAGAGAGAGAGAAAAAAAAGATATATTCAGTTTTTTATCCGCCTTTTCACTTTGCCGAGCCACGGCACTTTTATCTGTAAAAGTCGCTGATGTGAGTTCTTTTTTTTTTTTTTAAAGATTTCTATAAAACATACAGCACAGCCAGATTGCTTTTTAATTTTATGTTTAGTCTACAGGAAGCCAGATTATTGCTCCCCAGACTGAGGGGGCTGAGAAGTAAATGAGAGAATCAGCACAAACTGTTTCGTTTCAAATAAATCTGCTAGGTGTTGGAGAGAGGGCACGTCATGTGAAGATTTTGTTTAAATAAACTCATGCTTTTTCCGTCTGTGTGTGATTGTTAGCTGTAAATGAAACATCTGTTTGGCTGCGGCGGCGCGCTGGAAGAATGCCCCAACAATTACAGCAGCCCGCAGACAAATAAGCAACCATAAACGGGAAGCATTTCGAAGCCAAAAACAGATCTTCTAGTAGCATATATACAAAGGCTTTGACAAGAATCCAATAACTACACAAACACTAGCATTATCTTGCTACCTTTGGACACTATTTATTTGTAATTCTACAAAAAGAAGCAACCGCAAAACAAAAAGAAAAATGAGGGAGAAAAAAAAAATCCCAAATCTAAACTCAAACAAGCTCCCACAGCTCCAGGATCTTATGCAAATGCATCGAAAGTGATGCAGAGGTGATAGGAGGCTGTCTGACAACAATTGAGATTCCTCTTGTCTGTGGAGGCCTTTGCAACGTGCCTCTGTTGGAACTGGCACTAAATATGGGGCGCTAATTTAAGGCCTGACACATTTCAGTGTCTAATTTTGCTATTGCTACACATTACAATCAGGAGGTTGCAGATATGTCTGTTACACTCACCCCTTTGGGGGTTTAATCAGTATTTTCGCACCTCCTGTGTATATGAAGTGCAACTGGGCTTAACCTTAGATATGCAAATAGACCCCTTCCTATACATGCTATTTTTAAGTATATGTGTTTCAGTTGAAAGCAAAAGGTCATATAGAAGACTCATAATGTCAGCAGTCAACAATATTGTCCAGATCAGTTTTCTTACATTTTTTTATACTGGACTAAAAATGTCTTAACAAGACAGTGCAATTGTTTGGATTAAGGAGGTAGAGTAAAACCATCTGTCAGACTCGCTCCATCCCTGGTGGTCAAATACCTCATACTGATTACAGGAATACCTTAAAAAATATTAAAGACACACGTGAAGATAGAAGAAAACAAGTCGATGTACAGTCTGCTACACTGATCATAAGAGCACTCACAGGGCTCTTAACGTTGGGCAAGAATCTGTGAGATCGCTCATATTAAATTATGCTTTGCAGCAAAATACTAAACAACAACACCTAGAGTCCACCGAAAACAGAGAGAAACATGCGCCAGCCTCCCTTATCTTTTATATTTTCTCTCCATCCTCCTCCGGCCCCTGAACCAAAGCTCACATCTCTAATGCATGAGCCCATCGCCAGGCATTGTGGAGGAATCCAGCATCAACCAACAACGTGTTCAATAAAATATGGCGGCGTGGCGTTCAAAGCCATGCTAAACGCACCTGACATGGGGGAGAGAGAGAGAGCAGGACGTGCAGCTTTTGTCAGAAAAGGGGGAAGCGAGGAGCATATGAGAGAGGAGAGGCTGAGAGGAACTGTTGGGAGGAATATTGTAACTTTCAGATCATAACACTTCCACTGTGGCTCGGGAGCAATGATGGTAGACTGGTAGCTTACACAGATCTTGCCTGCGTGTGTGTGTGTTATTGAGTGGGTGTATGTGTGTGTTCAGGTTGTTGATTTTTTGGACGGCGTGTGATGTGATTTAATGCACCAGTCACATTCCATCCTGATTAGTTTCACCATCAATCAATTGCACAACGGATTTGACCACAGTTCAGTTTAGTTAAATAAAATCTGATGATTTAGAGTGAAATACCTTCATGATGAACAGTTTAAACTAAACTGCCATTAAAGGAATGTTTTGGAAAAGAGTGGGATGAAAAGATTGATACCAGTTACACATCTGCACAGTTAATATTATTAAGTTGAATTAGCTGTTTGTTAGTTTAGCTTAGCAGTTAGACTGCAATTGGGGGAGAACAGCTGGCATAGCTCTGTTTAACGATAGGAAAAAAACACATTCCAGAACTTCTGAAGCTCACTAATTAATATATATATATTTTTGGTTTAATTCATACAAAAATAAAAGAGAAAATAACAATTTACTTAAATTGTACACTATTTCTGAAGTTTTAAAAAAATACAGTGAACATAGTACATTGTGAGAGGCCAAATGCAAGCCGCCATATTACTAAATAAATAAATAAATATTTAAATAAACTATTGTTTTCATTCATTAAAGGATAATTGTCGATAATTTAAGTAAATTTTATTTTAAGAAGGAGCAAGATGAGAAGAATGAAAATAATTTCATATCTAAAGAGTAAATTTGACTCTGTCGATAGCTGTTGGTTAGCTTAACTTAGCGTAATGACTGGAAGCAAAATAGCTAGCCTTGCCACGCCCAAAGATAATGTAATCTGTCAGCACTTTTAAAGCTCACTTATTTAAATGTTATATCATGTTTGTTTACTTCATGCAAACATAAAAAAGAAAAATGACAATTTACCATTTGATGGAGGTTAGTAATTTTTTTAGGTCAGCAAGTTCTTAACAACGAAATATCTTGGACATAACCTGAGGTGTAATAAAAGTAGCTTTCAACTTTTAAGCTTGGTTTTCTTTTACAGATTACACAACCACCATATGAAAGATATAATGTCCTTTTTTTTATTTTTAGAGGTACTCGTGTGGGGAATTTGTCGCTCAATATCCAAGGCTAGCTGTTTCCTGTATTTAGTCTTTATGCTAGGCTAAGCTAACCAGCTGCTGGCTGAAGCTAAATGCAGATATAAAAATGGCATCAATCTCCTTATTTAACTTTCACAAGAGGGCCAATATGCATTTTTCATAGAATGTTGAACCATTACTTTTTAAAAAAATGATTGATAGGAATCAAATTAGTTCACTAGAGAACAAACTGCAATTAAGAGGAAGTTCAAGATGTTTCCATATTTTCATTGCTGAAATATGATGCCTCACTTCTTTTTTGACGCCACTAGTTTGTATGGAAGTGTGTGTCTGCCTCTGTATTAGTGTGTGTGAGTGGGTTACTGAGGTAGAGACAGAACAAGAGAGACAGCTACAGCAGGGGAGATTGAGCACAACGGACTGTGTGGCCAATGATGTCTGCAGATCATCATGTATCATAATTACCCACAGCAGAAATTAGAGTGGGGATGTTGAAATTTCCATCATGTCTGTTTTCTTTGGGCCTCGCGCACCTAATCACCTCCAACGGAATGCGGCTGTCAATCATCTCATGACTCCTGTCCTCAATCCATAATTCCAGGGTCCCCCGAGTGGCGCTGCCTGCTGGACCAAGCCGCATCACACATATAGAGACACACACACACACACACACACACACACACACACACGACTGCGTGCACACAAAGGAATGCGCCATTTCTTGAATTTACACCCACGTGTACAGTACACACACTCTGCAAGATTAGCTAAGAACAAGAGGCTGAATGCAAGCAGCCAAATGAAATAAATAAATAAGTGGATAAATAAATAAAATACAAGCTGGTGTTCTCATAAATTTTAGATGACAGGCTTGTATTGATTGGGGTGTGTTTGAAACTAAACAAGTTATATCCATGGCCCAGAGCACTGAACATGCACTCTGTAATAATTATTTATGATATATTTGGAGAAGGGCCCAGTGATGTTTTGGCATAATAAGCTGGAGCGGACTGCAGACTGTAATCACCTGGGCTATCGCTCCGTACCAAACACCAAGACTGGAGAGAAAACTCGCTTTATGAGGAACTTTTTTTTTTTTCCTTAAGAGCTGACAGAAATAATCAAAATCATCTTCAACTTGCGAATAGTTCTTGGGTCGTGTCAAGCAATTTTTCACTGAGGAAAAGATGAAAAATGTACTTATGGATGATATAAGAGTAATCACTTGATTGGAATGGTTTGACATGAATTTTGAGATTTTTCAATTCGTGTTCTTAACCAGTTCGAAGAAGAATATGAAACTGGACACCACACGTACATAACCGTGCTCCATTAAAATGAAAATAAACTACGGCAGCGTCGATCAGAGTGCCTGAAGAAGAATGGCAGGTGCATGATCACCCTGTTTAGTCTGTTATGTGTCACCTACTCATTTTGTGTTCAAACCGTAACAGCCTGATATCACAGATACAATCAGTCTTGTCAGAGGATGCTGCAGCGTGTTCAAAATCTGATGTCTCATTTGCAAATACGGCCAGATTCCACTCTGTGTGTGTGTGTGGATGTTGATGTGGTGATAAGCCCCAAGAAGATGAGACAGGGACCTGCAGGTGACAGGTGATGCACTACACATTTAACAAGCTTACACTCCAGTGTGTCCGTACATACAAACAGGGTGTAAGTAGCTCTGAAATCAATGGCCTCTGAGGAGAAGAGCAGGCCTCCCTCCTCTTCCTTCCATTGCTAATCCATGTTTAATATCAAGGAACTATGGGAGGGAGGGGGGGCAAAAACACAGCACTCTCAGATTTCCAATTTGGAGCAAATAAAAAATTGAACAGTAATGTAACACTAATCAGGAGCCGTTGTTTACATAGCCATGACCTCTGACTCGATGTGTGATGATGTTTTCCCATAAGGCCTTGGTGCGTGTGTGCGTGCGTACACTTGTGTGTGACTATGTCGTGCAGTTCCACCCTGTTTGTTGACCTGTTTCTTTCATACAAACACAGTCACCACAGATCACCCACATCTTGTCTGGCATCAAAATGGCCTGAGAAGAAGACAACTTGGCAATTGTTTTTTTTTTATCAGCCATGGTTTTTCCTGGGTCATCTGCATTGTTTGAGAGCTTCCAAATTATTTTAAACAACTTTTGGATTACTCTTTTAGGTTTTGCACACGTGGATAACCTTATTAGTCTGATCTTCATTTTTACCATCTGAAATTATGATCAATCATCAAAACGTGTGTGTGCCGTTTTTCAAAGGCTTACCTTCTCATGAGTTTCTGAGTCATTGATGAAAGTAGTTTCTGATCTTCAAGAATAAGGCCGACATTTTTCCTGTCCTGTAAAAAGTCCTGTAAAAAGACAAAAAACACAGAAATAGGGATACTTCAAAACAGAAGCCATTAGAAGTAAAAGTATTCTGTCATTCTTGAAAAAGCTATGTCATTCCCTGAAACACCCCATGGATTTCATCTAATTTTCCCTAAAACAGGAATAAACTGTTGGGGACTATTTTCTGCATTAGCTATTTGTGTGATTGACTCAAAGTAACTACAGTGTCCATGTTTGTATTAAAGGAACGTGTCACCTATCACCAGACTGACATCATTGTTATCTTTGTAACCTGTAAATCAGGACTCACCTGCACCAACACACACACACTAGTTATACCAGACCTCTCTCTCACACACACACACACACACACACACACACACACACACACACACACACACAC
>JAQMCX010000037.1:2505887-2518899 GCA_029814765.1 Acanthurus leucopareius | reverse complement strand
CCCCCCCCCCCCCCCCCCCCCCCCCCCCCCCGCCCCCGCCCCCCCCCCCCCCCCCGCCCCCCCCCCCCCCGCCCCCCGGGGGGGGGCGGATAACAGTTCAGCCTTGTGGCGACCTTGGATATATCTTGGGCCAGAGCTGTTTTAATACAAGCACAGCTCCCACTTTATGGATGCCTTTGTATTATTAATACTATGAGAAATGAGAGGCGAGAGGTGAGAGACTGCAAGCAGGGTTTATGGATACTGTAGCACCCAGCAGCGTGGTCCAGCCATGGGAGCAGAAGAGGGCTGAGTAGTGAAATAATTCCAAAAAAATCACATAAAATTTACCGTTAGTGAATGTGGAATAACAGAGGGGCTTGTCTGCGCTCAGGGCCACACACCAACAACATTAGAATTAACAAGGGTTCATTTTTAATACATTTTATCGCTCTTTTGGGATTAACATGCCGCTAATATATCACATCCTTCCTTTCCAGATTCTTGTGCCAACATCAAGTGTAATGAAACTGGAGTGGCCTGTAAATGTAATTCCTCGAGCAGGCAAAAAAACACTGATCTTCTTCAAGCATTGTGCCTAACCTCTGGACTCCAAAAACCCACAAAATAGAATTATTACACCCCAAGTAGTCGGGTTGGAGTCAGTCATGCGCTGCCGTTAGTCCTGCCTCTGTCTGTGATGGCACATTGATCAACTGTATGTCCTCGGGCGCAGCCGGGCTAGCCAAGCAGAAGCAGCAAGAGCTTATAAAACACTTTTAACCAAACTTCAGGGCAAACCGTGCAGAGGATAAGTGCATGTTCGGAGGAGGAGGAGGGGAGGGGGGGTTCGTGTGTTTTTGCTCCAGAGCGTGTGGATGTGGGAATCTGTGTGTTTGAGCCGGAGGGGAAGTTGTGTCCAGCACCTCGAGGCCAATCTCAGAAACAAGCAAAAAGTGCTGGAAAAAGTGGGACAACCCCTTTTGCCAAATGTGCTACACAACAACTTCTGCAGAAAGTCATCTGCGTTCCAAGATTGGTCTGGCGAGGGAACAACAAATTAATCCCCCCCATTGGCTGGCATGCACACATTCACGAGGAAATAAGTGATTTTGGCCTGCATAACAAACCCGATTCAAAACACACAAAGAGTGGATATTGTGGGCTTTAAATGTGTGTGTGGAAATGCACACAAGAGAGCTATGAGGGAGAGACAAAGATACAACATTGTAAGAGATTAGGACTTCTCCCTTCATTTAAATCTGTGCTCAAGCTGAATAAAGCTATTTATAGAAGTGGCTTTGGAGCTGCTCTGAGAATTATGTAAATTCAAATAACATATTTTTTATATCAGAGGAAAATAATGAAGGCCCTATAATGTGTTCCTTGTAACAATGACCGAGTTTGAGGAAATTTTCTCCAGACCCTGATCTCGCAGAACAATGCCTTGTTCATGGACAATTAAAACAAAGAGCAATGGGGTTCTGCTGGGACGCAGCAATGAGCATAAATGTCCTTTATGGCGCGTGCAAATTGTCCCTTTTTTTACAGCGGTTGAGCAGGCTCGACCTTAAGGAAGAAAAATCATACAAACGGGCCTCTTCATCTCTCTTATTTCTGCCTTTTCATGTACAGTGTCTATCTCTCTTAAGGGTGTTCTCTCATTCAGATTCCTCTCCAACTTTTACCTCACATATTTTTCGCTGCATACCCTCTTTTTTTTTTTTTTTTCCAACTGTACATGATAGCTGATGGAATAAAACACCATCGTGGTCTTTCATCTTCTGCCTGCTTCCTCGTCTCACTTTGCACCTCTCACTCAGGCTTCACTGGCTTGTAACGAGCCACGATTCATAGCACATTTATTTTAGATGCTACCTATTGGATCAACAGAAAAATCGATAGGGCTTGTAAGATTTCTGCTCACTTTTTAAGAATTTTTTTTTATGAAAAGTAACAGCTTATATAATGTTTCTGTATATGAGTGTATAAAGTTGATCGGGGTAAACTGCCTCATAAACTGGTGCATATTTTCAGTCACAGAGCCATAAAGCTACTCAATACTCAAGTAAAGATTTGTAATATGTTACGTACAATAGCCGTTCAAAATTGAAAAATAAGCTACATATCCAATAACACTTAAATTGTGCAGCATTTGCTAAGAATTTGTGCAACCCACCAGAAGTGGACATTAGGTATAAGTCTGCAAATTAGTGACTTTTTAAGTTGGTATTCTCTCATTTTTTGCTACCTGTGAATAAGAATCATTGTCACTGCACCAACTTTTGAATTGCGATTGGTTTGAAAAATCACAAACATGCACAAGTGTTATTATTCAGCAGAATGAAAACGGGTGCAGCCAGGCCTTTCTCCAGTGCTGACGCAGTGCTGTGAAACAAACTTCCAGCTGCAAATCTGTGTGTTTTAGACTTTACACAAGTATCTAAAGATTTTGGTGAAAGGTCACTGTTTAATATCTTCTCTTTAAACTTAAAAAGGTGCACTGCACCTGTTCTTTTAATATAGCGTTTTAGTCCAAAGCAGCTTTTTTATGACCATGACTGCATAATTGAAGCTATATAAATTGCTAAAATCTAATTCCTACTTTGACATATTACTGCACCTACAAATAGAAAAATACCTGACAGCGGTGACATTTTTCTTTTCCTCTGCTGTACTAATAATTTATAGAAAATTTTTATGTGTTAAACATATTAAAAACCTCTAGGGGTGCTGAAATCTCAAACGGCAATGCACGACTCTTCTTCATGCTTTCATAATTTGCCCACAGACTTCATTTACAGTAAGTAATCACAATTTGCATTCATTATACAAAAAACACAGCCGTTACACACACACAATAGAAACTAATTATAAATGGTTTAATGAGAACACCTTTTGACATTTAAGATAAGGCAAACAGCATAAGGGCAGTGTGCGCTCCAAAGTTTTTTTTTTTTTTTTTAATGAGTGTTTACTGTGTGCATGTCTGTTGGATGTATGTTGCATCTTTGCATGCATCCGTATATTTAAAGAAGGGATGAAAAGGTTAATACAGATGTGCAAGCAGGGTTGACAATGCCAGGGGCTCGGTGCATGTCTGAGAGGTAGGGGAAAACAAGGTGCCCTGAGACTTCCTTCCCTCCTTCTGTCTTGTGTATCTTGCTTTTTTTCAACCTCATATCCTCTTCCCCCAGCTTTCTGAAGGAACCATGTGACCTCCAAAGGCCCTCGCAGTCATCCATCCCCGCCGAATGCTGGTTAATTAACGACAGCGCAGTTTAGGCCTTTTGCTAAATGGCTGGATGCTGATAATCAAACTGCAGCATCTGACAGGCCAGTGATACAAGCTGCTAAGCAAAGAAAACCACTTGCTTGCTTGCTTGAGAAATGCAGTTGAAGAAAAGAAAATAATTACAATCAGCCTGGCCAGTCTAGAGTGTGTATTGGAGAGTGCTGTGTCTGATGAAGAGGAGGGATGCAGAGGAAAAACACAATTAGGTTCAAATCACCTGGTAGAGGAATACATAGAGAGACATAAAAAGGAACAAAGTCACACTGACCAACCACCAAATAGAAAAAAGTAAGGACACAGAGTGACCTTTTCCCTCTGACCCCTCCCTCGACATCTCTAAATTGTTCCTATTGATAATCAACACCCTGAAAAGGTCAAAGGAGGCATCCGAAATCATTCTTTTACAAGCTTCACAGCTCAACACCTTTCCTTTTCCCTTTTTACCCTGCTTTTATATCGCTCACGAGGAAGAATGGAAAAGGAAAAGAAGTGGTGAAAAATATAATATGGCAATTTAGCTAAGTAATTACAGCATTTTACTCTCAACTACTAACCACCTACCCGCGGCTCTGTTGGCAGAGAAAGCTAATAATTCAATTTCTCAGTGACAGTAATTGTCAGCCGGTGTACCTAAAGGTCATATCAGTCACCCAAGAGAAAGGGAAGGGAGAGCCCGATGACACAATCACACAAGAGCAATTTAACATCAGAGCTAATGGGAGGAGTGCAGCTGTGATAGACACAGAGAATAGTAGAGAGGTGGAGAGCAGAGGAGCTCGATCTCATGACATACTGCTCACGTGATGTTTTTTAAGGGTCAGAAGACAAAATGTCCAAGAATGAAAAACTTTAAAAGCTTATTGTGAAATTTCTCTCTCTTTTTTTTTTTTTTTTTTGCATTTTATTTTTTGCTTTGTGTGAAAAATGAAAAGGTTGTTAATATGTTATTATTATCTGCGTGAGACAATACAGTCTGAGAATACAGACATCTCTATTAAGAAAGATGAAAATCCCCAATTTTTGTACAGGTAAGTGAGGAATTCCCATTTAATTCCACTATCAATATTAAGCTTTCCTTAGCTCGCTTTTACAGACCTAAAGATAATTAAATTCTTAAGTTATCAAATTAATAACACATAAACAGGCTAGAATAAATAATCAAACTAATAAATAATATTATCTTGTCAAAATGTATGTAAAGAATTGTATTAAATTAGGTCCTAAAAATACATATATGGGTTTTTTTCTTCTCTTCCAGAAATATATGCCTGTGTAAATAAAGACAAATCAATAATAGATGCGATAAAAAGTCGATGTCAGATGGTATGGAGGGAGGACTGTGGGAGAGGTAACGAGAGGGCAGCCTAGCCTTTGAAGTAATTGACTAATACAGTAGCGGGTATTAAAGTCATTGAGTGCCAAAAGGGAGCAGGCAGCCGGTTGACCCCGAGCCACTTTGGACTAATCTAGCATTCAATCCAGCGTGTAATGACTGCTAGAGCTGTCAATCCTCTGGGCTCTCTTTCTGTCTCTCTCTCACACACACACACACACACACACACACACACAAGCGCATGAGCACTTGCACTCCTAAAACACACATGCACACGATTGTGCACACACACTCACATGCATATATATATACACACACATATATCATTCCCTGTGTGCCTTGAATGACGTAGGGAGAACGTACTGGACAGCTTGGTTGAAATGTCCCAGTGTTACAGAAGAGAGGATAAAACAGGGACCGGAAGCTTTGCAGGTCATTTGCAGATCTTAGAGTTTGCAAGGAGGAGATGGTAGTTTCTGAAAGACCAGAGGGGTTTCTTACTGTCCTTATTAACTCCCATTATGAGCGTTTAATACAAATATCTTCAGGAAGCACAAGGTCTAGAAAGGAAGTTTCTCTGAGGACGGGGACTCGTTCCAGAGCAGCACAAGATGAGCAATTTGCTTAACCTCTCCACCCGGCTTGGTGTAGGCGATCAATATGTTTAATCCACAGTGAAGTGTCCATGAAGACTGGAAAGCAGACATGATGGGAGGATGGAGAGGACTTTAAAATTAAAGTCATCAATTATGCCTCCTCTTGAGTTCTTTGCTTATTGTGCTGCATTGATTGCTGGACAGGGATGGGTATCAGTAGCATCAGTGGTATCATTGATATTTTCAATTTGTTTAATGAGGGCAGTCTTATACATGGTGGAGTAAAATGTTTTTTATTTCACTTTTTATTTCATTCCAGCTTGTTTCCTCTATCTTCTTATTATTTTTGACTCAAGAATATAGAGCTTTCTATAATATAAAATTCTATATTTTAAGTAAACACAATATTCTAAGGTATTTTTTTTCTGTTTTTGTACTTAACTTGAGTATTTTTTGTGTATTTATTTCTATTTTCCAATTCTACATTGCTATATTTTAGAAGGACATGTACTTTTAACTACCAGTAAAACCAACCAATAAAACAAAATGGTTTCTATATATTAATTACCTAAAAGTGTATGAATCAAAAACACAAATAACTGTATCAATGACACAGCACATTTTATAAAACTAAAAGACTCCTTTATGCACTAACAAGTAGTTTTAAAACTTTGTGTACACCTTGCACTTTTATCTGAGGAGGTACCACTGTCTTGTGTTAAAAAATATGCATATAAATCAACACAGTCAAGACAGGTGCTTGTTCACTCAATGGCATGGTTAAAAATTGCTTGCACTGTGAAATGCTTGACTTATAAACTGTGTAATAGAACTGTTTGGTCCAATTACTCAATACAAAACGCAAAAACATCCATTATTTTTTAATTATTTCATTGCAAGTTTTCAGCCACTTTTTACCATAATTTAAGTTATTTTTCATCAGAGTGAATGAACTCACAATACAAACAAATCATTTAGCACGTGGTCCGGTGCACATCAGTAAAGCTGCACGCGATAAGATGTTTAATGAACACTCCTGTTCCACTATAGGTGCCTATAAGGAGTCTGTCAACTGTCCACTGACTGACTGCAGTGTCTGCAGTCCTATCACCGCACAAAACGACACCTGTCACACTGCCTGAGCAGCAGCCAGAAAAAAAGAGGGAAAGAAAGCGAAAGAAACAGAGGCACTTCACAACACTGTCATTGCCATTCATAATACACATTGGCGTATAAAGAGGGCCATTAGGGGCCCCAACCTGGGAGCCATTAAATCATTTTAAATCGTTGTAACATCCCATTAGTGTCAGTGGTGGGACCACATAATAGTCTGTATTAGAGGGATAACCACAAGACGCTTCATTTGGACTGAGTCACACAGGTCTTCTCCCCTCCTCTCCTCTGCTCTCCTCTCCTCATCCCCCGGTTCCTCACCTCCGTCCTGAGGAAGTAAAGGGTCACCAGTGAATGGAAGTGCCAAGCCAGACATAGGGGACTTGAGTGAGGGTTTCTCCCCTGTTGGCTGCCGCTGCTGCTTTGAATCACAAGGATGAGGAGGCTGCTGAATAAGGAACACGGTGAAACCACCCCGATGAATTAGGCATGATGCAGGTAGCCTGTAATAGGCCCATTATGCTGCCTTTAGCTGTGTCAATAGAAAAAAGGAGGATTAAACCTTGGGTTGTTTTGTCTGGGGGGAAGGACGTCTGTGCCTGTTTTTGCTCTGTGTGTATTAACGTTTGTGTGCTATAAAACTGGAAGTCCATGTATGGAAAATAACTGTTAGGTACATAAATTAGCTAAGGTAAGCACTCATTTCAAAGCTCAGGCAGCAAAATCACATAAAACGTACTTTAAAGGCAACATATGTGCATGTAGGGATAAGATTATTTCATTAAAAAAATTACCAACATATCTTTAAGGATTAGTTTGACATTTATGAAATTATACTTAACAGCTTTCTTGCTTAGAATTAGATCAAAACAACGATACCATTCTTCAGTTAGCAAACTAAATTGATTAGCTTAGCTATAAGACTGAAGAAGTAAGAAACAGCTAGCCTAGCTTTGTCCAACATTAGAGCATCTTAGCATCACAAAAGCTCTGGTTGGTTCAATTCATACAACTTTTTGCCTCTGCATTTTGTTTTTTGGACAGATTGCAGAAATTAAATATAGGTGAGTTTAATGAATGAACTTCACTTGTTACCTTTTGGACAGAAATTAGCAAGCTGCTTCCCCCTGCTCACGGTTTCTATGTCAAGTTTAGCTAAAGAGGTTATAGCTACACAGTTAGAGTAAACATATTAGATCAGTTTTTTCATTTTATTTTAAGTGAAAAAGAAAATAAGCATATTTTCCAAAGCTAAGTCAATATAATGATGTGTGGATCCACAGACAGTAGTCCTACATCACACAAACAAGTGTTTCATATATCATTAGTAGTTAGTCGCCTTCACAATGCAAGTTCTTTCATTAGAATCAATAGTCAAATGGGGTAAAGTTTCCTCCCAGCTCAACACAATCACTGTCCATATAAATCACACAGGTGACAGGGAGCCCTGTAACAATACCAGCCGAACCTGAAAATATGTCAGGCTATTGTAAGCTTTGAGAAAAACTGTGTAAAATATGCATCTCTTCACTTCTTTCTCTATTTTTCTCTGCTGGATGATAAATAGCTCATTCTGCAGACCTTTGGTGTGCCCTCAGAGTTCTTAAAGCAACAAAGCCATGATGAATGGATCAATGCCAGCGGTCCAGGAAAACAGCTCTTCCGGACGATAAAAAAGATTTGCCAATGACAATTGGGGGACAGCGGTGACCCAGAGAGTGGGTCTTTGGGGTACGGCCCCCCCAGAGGGGCCCTGGTGATGGAGCTAGGATCACCATTAGGGGGAAGATTAAGTGGCCCCGGCTTCCTCTCTCACTTAATTATACATGCAAGCCCCCTCTGTACTGCCTGCTGCAGCACCTCAGAAAAAGGCAGAGTGCTCCTTTGTCTCAGCCACTGGCCGCCACTTTGATTGCTTATTGGCTGTCTCTCCTGACAACCGCCGGGCAAAGAAACAACTCCCATTGGCCAAGGTGTCAGGAAAGCAGAGAGGGAAGGATAAAAAAAGGAGAGAGAGAGTAAAGAGAAAGAGGAAGAGAGAGTTGGATAAGAGACAGACAGCGAGGGAAGATGTGCGTATTTAGTTTTCATTACACTGGGAGCTTGAAGAAGATGGGGGAGGAAAAAAATGTCCTTGTCAGAACGGGAGTCTCTGGAGGTGCTGGGAGGCGTGCGGGTGCCATCCGCCGACACTCAGCTGACAAATATGGAGCCCCTCAAAATAGAGCAGTTCATCCTTGAAAACAATGGCTTATGAATAAACAAGAGGTTCCAAGAATCCTGCTAATAAACAAAATGATACCACTAGGGGCTGAGAGGGACTGGAGGAGAATGAGACAAGCTCTGAACAGCCTCTGTTATATGCTAACAACGTGCAGCAACACATGACAATCATTGCGTTAGCCTCAATGACCCAGCTGGACCGGACTTATGCTCAATTGCACCAGTCAGATCCCTCCAAAACCCGTCCCCGCTACAAAAAACATGACCAATTGCTACAAACTGGGGGCCTAATCTCTTTGCCAGATTGTTGCGCACACTTTAAAGGCGCTGATCAGAGGCGAGGCCAGGGTGCAATGTGGATGTTAAAGCGCCTAAGTGAATCTCAATGATGATGACTTCCATCCATAGCTTTCTGTGGTTTTAAATCCCAATCCATACCACATGGACTCAGGCCAAAGTGTTCCAACATGTTGACAAGAAAAAAACTGCTTTCCAAAGTAACAGAAGAAACATATTTTTATATAAGAGGACATTTTAAAAAAAAAAAAAAAAAACTGGAACAGTGAACACACTTTTAAGATTGGGTTGCGCAAAGGACAGAGTCAATAATTAATCTTGCAGGCAACTCAGCTTCAGTGTACTCATCATGTTTTAAGAACATAACTGGAGATGCTGTTAATATGTAATGGGACTGCAGAGATGCTTCCCAGCCCGGAGTTTTCGTGGCGAAAAAGCGGAGAAATCAAAGTTTATGTCCTGAGGCAACCTCGAATCAAACGCAGACCCGCCGCTGCCAAATCTGGGAACATTTAGAATGGATTACTCCGTGTTAGTGGGTTAATAGCAAATCAATACATGGTCCAATGAAGTCCCAATGGTCTAATCCACCTAATCACATACAGTACAAGGCAACAGGGGGAAGACAGACAGATTTTTAAAAGCAGACTCCCAGGAAAGGCAGTAAGGTGTGAAATAATCAATATATTGGAGATTTAAAGCTTTTAAAAAAAGGTTCATAACTTTCTTTTATTAAGGAAAACATGACTAAAAGCATTTAAACTGGACTTTAAAAACATCATATTAAATAAACATGCCACCCATCACCACATAACGAGCTCTGACATGGAAACACCCGAGTTGGTTTATGCTTCTAGGAAATGGCGTGTATCACAAAGTTGACTGAGAATCAATGTTGACATGTTATCGTAGCCACGTTAGCTAAAAACTGCTTTTAAGGGTAAAAATCAATAATCAAACTGGCTGTTCAGTATTCAAGCAGAGCCAGTCAAAGCTCGGGGCGGAATGAAGGGAGTGTTTGGTTTTGACTAAGAGGAAAGTTTGCAGAGAAAAAAGTTACCGGCCTGCATTCACTTATTAGGATTTTTTCGGCATCTGCATGGAAGTGGAGTAGCTCTCTAAATATTGAGAGGTTAACTAAGGCATGTCATTTTCAGAACATAAAATTCTATGCAATTCTGCATTAACATTTATGCCCAAAAGCTATCTATTATTGAATATAATTTGAGAATGATGAGCTGAAAGTGACATTAATGGCAGCGGCAAGATTGATATACTTGGACTCAAACTTAGACACTGGCGGGCAGGCACACGCACGCACCCGTGCACATGCATGCGCACACCAACTGAGCAGCAGCAACACTGGAGTTCACCCCTTACCTGTGCAGACACTGCTACAATGTAAAGCAGACACTTAATGCATTACGATTTAATATTTTAATTTAAAGGCAAGAACAAAGAATGGCATGCAAGTAACTACTTTTAGATGTGATTTATGGGCATAATTGTTTACATAATTTATAAGATGATTATCACATTACAGCGCATAAATTATATGACTTCCATGATAATTCAAAGCCAGCACACGGATGTCTGGGGTTTATTTAATATGCATTATAATCATAAATCAAAGTAAGCAACACTAATTTTGACACGCTGGAGGACTAATCACTGTCTGAATTCTATCATCAAATACAAATACATGTTCCCATCTTAACCAGAGCCTCAGAGGCTCACAAGTGAAATCAATAGGAGAAAATCAATTAAAATATGTTTGCATGTATGGATTGACACCTTGAATAATCAGTCCTATTGATCCTCTCGGCTATGATCTCTGCAAAACCAATTTGTTCCATCTAAAGTTTGCACATGCAGCCAATACGTTGTTCTTTCTCCTCCCCCTCTGGTTTGCATAAACAATGTCAGAAGCATCATAAAGAATACATCATAAGACCTATTGATATATACTGTATATTTATCTCTTTTAAGTGTGCATGTTTTGCAGAGGAAAACAAAAGGCTCTTAGAATAAAAAAACTCCAGTAGAAAAATGACAAAGAGTTGCTGACAAAATAGCATTAAACGTCTACAAACTGAAGCATGTAACTTTCAGACAAATTGAATGATGATCCAGCTCTAAACTGCGATCCACCCCACCCTAAAACAAAAAAAAAAAAAAAACCCTGATGAACATCCTTGTGACTGAACTGATTGCAGTTAATTATAAATTATGCAGCCATTGTGGGCCCACAAAAGAAGACATCCCCACTCTGCAGTCAGATGTAATTACCAAAGTCAGGCGCACTCCACTGTGTGTGATCCGTCCCTGACAGCCAACGCTGACTGATGACCTTCCCCGGTA
Source organism: Acanthurus leucopareius (assembly GCA_029814765.1). Classification (NCBI taxonomy): domain Eukaryota; kingdom Metazoa; phylum Chordata; class Actinopteri; order Acanthuriformes; family Acanthuridae; genus Acanthurus; species Acanthurus leucopareius. The sequence goes on along the minus strand of JAQMCX010000037.1, from coordinate 2,507,702 downwards.
AAGACTCCCTCGGTTGGGTCGATGAACACATGAGACACACCCACCCGCCACCTGCCCCTCTACCCCCGACCTCCTGCTAAAAGTTCCTCCTTCCAACTAGATCTTAAACATGCTTAGACACCCATGTGACCCGTCTTTAAGACACAAAGCTATTGACAGTTTGAATCATCAAGCTGCGGTGGCTAGTCCTACCTATCATTCACAATCAAGGGGTTTATCACTCTGAGTTGCTCTGTAGGGTAAAGAAATATGACTCCTCGTGAGCCGCTGGCAGAGAGGGTTGGGCTTTGGAGTAAGGAGGAAGGGGAGGAGAGGGCTAATTTGACACAGCTCGCTTGGCTTGCCATAATTGCTCCGTCACTGTCAGTCCTTGAGAGGCCTTCTCGTCGTACAATTTGGACACAATTACCAGCCGTTTACCGGTGGCCGCTATGCCCGTTGCCCCCCCCGCCATGAAAACCACGCCCGTTCTCCCGTTTGGCCGGTGGCTAGGATGTGCCATGCCTCATCAAACGCGGATGCGGCCCATTAATGAACACTGTTAGCATTTCTCTTAAACTTCTCCTGCCTCTAATAAACATGCAGTGTTCCATGAAGGAGCATTGCCATCCTCGTGACATGATATTTATTGTCTGTGCTGGTGGGAGGGAGAGAGGACAGGAGGACAGAGGTGAGGGGAGGGGAGGGGAGGGGTGGATTCAAAGTGAAGAGAGATATATCAGCGATGAGTAGGGGGAAAAAAAGGGGAGGGGAGGTGAACAAAGACAGATGAAGAGGAAGAGAAACAGACTGGAACATCTCTTTCTGCCATCACACCGTCGGTGGATACCACTGCATGTATGTATGAATTCACCTCAGGGCTCTTAACGTAATTTTATGATATGAATTTCCACAGTAAACACATCACAAAAGGTTGCTTTGTCAGCACTTTGTCAACGCTGATTAAGTCCCTGTATGCAATGTTGAAAACTGATCCTTCAACAGAATAAAAAAAAAAAAAGAGGGGAAGAGATTTAAATCAACATTTGATATTCAGGGCTAATGCAAACATTTGCAGTTCACTGCAGCTGCTTCACAGTAAAAACTCTGCAGCTGCACCAGGACAAGAAGGAAAGAAACACTGTTAAACAACCGTTAATACAGTGAAACACTTGCAGGCAGGTTACACATTTTGTTAAATCCGGCAAATAAGAGCAAAATGCATGTTTAACAGCTGTCTTTCTGTATAGTTCTCACATTAAATAGGTTGAAATTCTTTTTATTTTAATATATATTTCTAATTTTTACCGCAGATTTACTCATACTGTACATGATGTCAGACAAAGACACAAGCATGTTCATGTTCACACAATAAAGTCACACTCAGCCGGAGTGTGACATCATTCCTCTGCACTCTGACACCTGTTTTGTTGCCACTGCCAAACACAAGCAGAGAGGGAAAGCAAAAACACAAAGAGTGAGAGGCTGAACGAACAAGAGATAAACAGCAGGCGGGACACTTGTGATGACCTAATGGTGTCTGTGTCCTTTCATTTCCTCCTCTGGCCCTTGGGTGGCCCTAAACAGGGGTTGGGGGTCATCATTTATCACTGTGCACCTGCCTCTGTTTCCTATTCTAATAACACACCTGTCAGATGGGGAAAAGGTGGTCACTTTGGCCATATACAGAATCTGAAGGACACAGTTCTTCTGTGAATAAATTAATTTTAAGGTGTTTTGGTGCTCAAGAAAAACAAAGCACGTGCACACACACACACACACACACACACACACACACACACACACACACACACACACACACACACACACACACAC
>JAQMCX010000037.1:2475414-2505787 GCA_029814765.1 Acanthurus leucopareius | reverse complement strand
CACACACACACACACACACACACACACACACACACACACACACACACACACACACACACACGCACACACACACATACATAAAGGATGATCCAGCATTCAGACAGTCAATTGTGTTGTGTCTCCAGGGACGGTGGCCTTCACAATCACACAATCTCCCACTCTCCTCACCTCTCAGACCTGTGGAAATTAATGAAGCCCAGTGCAACTGCAGTCAAAGGCACAAAATGGCCGCTCATTAATAGCCTGCTGTCACAGGGGCCATTATGACACAGCTAGATATTAGAAAAGAGGGATGCATTATCTCTGAAGCCACTGCACTGAGGATAAACAAATGTTTGAGAAAAACAGAGAATTTTGCTGTAAATGTTTAATTTCTGAGAATCCACTGCGGCGCATTTGATCTTTAAAAATATTATTGTCTTTGTAGTGTGTTTCTAGGTCTATTTGCATAGCTTTTAAATCAGCATGAAAACAGCACAATGCTTCTGTGAGGCCGTCTAATGCAAAGGACTGTAAAAAAACGAACGAAAAAAAAAAAAATACAAAGGGATGCTAACTCCCATACAGTGACATACACACGCGTGCATGCACAAACAACTCTGGCAACAAAGTGAGACTTTTCATGTGTCTGTGGAGATAAGAGCTGGCATTGTACTAAGTGTTTGGTTGCTCACCGAGTAAACTCATTAATTTGCTTAATTATGAAACTCCCTATCAATTTCTCCTCACTGGGAAATGCTCAGTGAAGCTATGCCGCAACATAACACGTTTAGGGGCTATGTTCTCACTATCACATAATAAACAAACAGAAAATACACCAGGGCCTGATTAAAGGCCTTTACACTACAGAGGAGGAGGAGAGAGAGAGAGAGAGAGAGAAAGAGAAAGAGAAAGAGAGGAGACGGTGTTTGTTTCTCAGCTCACAGATGAAATTGTTTCAGCTTGTTTTTGACAGCTACAGCTACAGACGTGCTGGCTATTATTGGTGGTGGGAGGGTGGGGGAGTGTTTGGGGGGGGGGGTGTGTGGAAAGGCTGGTTGTAATAATTAAAGCACCACCACTAACCCGAATAAATTAATGCTTTCCTCCCCCCCCCGTGTTTGTGTGTCCAAATGTGTGCGCGAAAAACTCATGTGCAACCGCACGTTCAGACAGGCTTTGTTCGTCCTGATTAAATTTTTGTTTCTTGTGCTGTTTGTATGGACGTGCGTGCATGCGTTTGTATCGTTGCAAGCACTTTTGTGTGTGTGTGTGTGTGTGTGTGTGTGTGTGTGTGTGCACATTTAAGTGTATGGTAAAAGTGATGCATGCTGTATTGTGATGGGGGAGGTGTTTTGCTTCCTTCTCTAGGCTCACAATTCTTATCTCATGAATGCAAATTAAAAGTTTTCAAGCCTTTTTACTTTTTCTCTTTATATTTTCCATTCTAATCACTAAGAAATAAGGGAAATAAGGGTTAAGGCGAGAGCAGAGTGTTTGATTAGACCCGCTGTAACTAACACTTCACTCTCAAGATGTTACTGCAAATACAGCAAGATACTAAGCCTATATTTATCGTCTATGCACAGCAAATGTGACAAGAAAATGTAAATTTAAACGTTTTCTAACACTTGACATGTGTCATATTCTTAATATACAGTTGGAACAACATTTGTAGCTCACCTGTGGAGAGTCTGTATTAAATAAAACGAGCAAAGTGACTTTAAATCACATTAGTTGATTGTGTAACTTAGTTTTATATGTTAATCTTAATGTAAACGTGCATAAAAATAGATTTTATTCCACAATGACATACGCGGTGCTAAAAACAGGCCTTTACCGCTTGACTGCTGGTATTTGCAGTAAAATTTTACCCACAGATCTGTGACTTTGTACATGCTTTGTGCATATCTGCTTAAAACACATGCTAGCATTTTCATTCAAAAAACCGGATCTGTAGCAATTTCGCATGTTCAACTAAGCCATTTACTCTGACGCCGATTTATAACAAGCTCATCCCCTATAACCTGCAGTGGAGGCTTTGCAGCACATTTAGCCCTGACATGTCAATTACAGTTGAACTTGCAGAGATAAAAGGAAATATGGTTTAAGACATTTACACATATGCATGGACTGCACTGTACAGTATACATGCATGCACATGTTGTATGTATGTATGTATGAGATACTCTCTCTCACACACACACACACACACACACACACACACACACATATAAAAAGAGGGAGGGTGGGAGGCTCTCGTCAGACAGGGTAAATCCCATTATTTGGCCCTCATCCCAGAGAGTGAATTGAGAGTCAAGTAGGATGCATGTGGTAACCACAATGAAATTACAGCTGCTGTGAGGCCGAGCACTGCTAATGCACCCCCATTGTGTCCTCGAGTGCATCTAAATAAGCAGGGGTAAAAGGCAGCCTGTGCTGGGGCTGCCAGGGTTACAGTGTGTGTGTGTATGTGTGTGTGTGTGTGTGTGTGTGTGTGTTTTAGAGGTAAATGGAGGCCTGCCCATGGTGGAGGGCTGTATTTAGGCTTGATGATGGGTAACCTGTGGGGACCACCTGATGCGGCTTTGTTGTATGTGGGTTTATGAGGTGAGTGTAAGTGCAGGTGCTCATGTGTGTTTAGCTCCGGGATATTTTCCCCCCATCCCACTTTAAAAAAAAAAAAAAAGAAAAAGAAAATAAAAGGGAAATGATTCACTGTCACCGTCTACCTGTAACTCACAGCCTGCAAATAAGACAGCATGACAGCGATGCCAGACAAATGGAAACGCAAAAGCCCCTTTGTGATATTTTTGCCTGTAATAAACCTGTAGGTTTCTCATGTCCTGCACTACAGTACAGAACTAGGCCGTAGATCACAGGCCTTTGCTCTGAGACAGAGACAAATTCCTCTGGATTACAAACAGCCATACTCTCCCACAGCACAGTAACCAGGACATCAGCCAGGGGGGATGATGAAAAAAAGTAAAGGAAAAGAAGGAGAGGGGGGGAAAAAAGGAAAACACTAAAACTGTCAGTTGAAGATGCAAAACAGAGATCCGGATCTATCCATTATGAATGAGATATATTTGAAAGGTAGAGACTGAATATGAACAGCGAGGAGGAGGAGGAGGAGGAGGAGGAGGAAGGGGAGGAGGTAGAGGACACTCACTTACCCCAACCATACCCGGCAACGCTTAACCCTCTCACAACCCCGACTGCCCCCCACCACCACCACCCTCCATCTCCCTTTTCCCTCCCACTTTTCCCCTCAGCGCAGGCTCCGGTTCATCAACAAAAGCCTTTGTACAGTCAACAGTGCTGTTTTTATTCATGTTACATTTATCCTCAGAGCTGTCCATCAGGCGCGGCGGGGACGGCTGATCTAAAACAGAGCCGCACACTCATGACAGGAGGATAGAGCCGTAACTCTGGAATGCTAACCTCCGCTGTTATTTGGCCCGTGGAGAGAGCGGGAGGAAGGCGGATAGGAGGGAAAGGAGGGGAGAGATACACAGCCTAATGACAACTACAAACACAGACGCACCTTTGTTCCAGCTCCATAAAACAGCAGACTTCAGTGGGATTGCTTTAGCTTCCATGGGCCTAATCAAACTTGTGTTATTTAGACTTCAAACATGGCCTCCAAAGACAGACAGGGAGCGAGCTAGGTGTGCGTCTCTTGCTAATAGCTGCTAGCATGATTCGGTTAAGCTGCTTATTTCTGACATAAATAATGCATCCAGGCAGATGCGCTTGACTTTAGTTGAATATGAATCGCTCGCGTGATTGACACCGGGGTTTGTTGAGCGCCGAGTTGATTCTACAGTCTCACCTTTGGAAATAGGCCTGTCTCATTTAATATCCCCTATGTTAACATAATTATGACAACCAGCACTGATTCATGCACGTGTCTGTGTAATATCCATGACAAAATTAGGCTACTATTTTTTCGAGGGGGGTGGGGAGCAGGCAGGATAGATTTTAGTAGAGTATCAAAGGCAACTAGATTGTCTGCATGTTTAACAGCTAAGCCAAATCAAATCAGAAATAAGAGGACTAGCTTCAGTTTAATGCTGGATACTTTCACAAGACACCCTACTTACCCACCCACAAACCCTGCCGCCTCTTAGCCTCCTCTTTTACAGTCATTGATTCCAATCAATCAACGCTAATTAAGCAGGCACCTATACACATATATGTCATATGCTAATAGGGTAATGATATGGGCATTTAGTTGGTGCTTTAATCGTATGCTTCTTGCAGCTAACACATAATGACACTCTCTACCCAGCCATGGGAATATTTATAAGAGACCACTGAGCGCATGGACTTGAACGCACACACATACACACACACACACACACACAAGAGCTGGTACTTCACACTGGCTCGATGTGTTAAACCTTATTTACAAGCTAACAGCAATAACCATTACAGATACGGTGGCGGAGGAACCACATTAGGATCGATGGGCCAGCAGCGTGTAATCCAAAACAATAAAATGCTAATTTGAGTCAGTCTCGCAAACTGGAAAAAAAAAAAAAGCACACGCGGCTCATCTGCAAACAGATGAACATCAGTATGATACAGGATGTTTTTCACCCGTTCTGTCTCTTTTAAGACCTTGGCGCATCAAGGAAGAAATATTTTTCATTTCTTGTTTAATCCCCTCTCAGTGTTAAGGTGCTGTGGATAAATATATTGCAGTCTCTTTCCCTTCTCCTAACCCTCGGCCCTCCCCATCTCTGTGGAATGAGAAGGCTCACAAGAAGCTGAAAGCAAGCATGGAGACTTTGCATGAATAAATACCCACGAATGACCAGTGGTGTTAATGTTTTTGAATATTATCACTGTATTTCTAGTGCCTATGAGTGACTTACGTATACATTTAACCACTTTGGGGGGGTTTTTTTCCATGTGAATCTTGCAGAAAAAAAAATCAATTGTACTGAGTTTCAACACTTGGCCACACACTACAGCACACAGGTGTGTTGTGCATGGTTGCATAAATCTCACTACTGTAGTGCCATTGAAATTTTTTCCCCTTGCTTTTATTGCATTTCATTTTTTATTAGCGCAGAGAGTCAAAAGTCAGGAGTCGGATTCAAACTCATGACGTCACAAATACACTTTGTGCTCATTCCCCTGCTGAGCCAGCAGGATGCCTCGGGCCGGTGTACTTTTTCCATGACAACAGTGTGGAGGAGGTTGAGGAGGGAAGGGAGGCTAAATCTGTTTCAGCAGGAAGCTCTTCAGAAACTTGGCTGAGTTGTTATGACTGACTGGGGCCATGTATGGATGACAATTTGACACACACGAGTTCAGATTTACTTCAATTAAAGAGTTCAATTTCAATATTCTGTGTGACGACGATGTTCTGAGATGTCTAGAAAGCCCTATTTCACTAAAAGACTCACCACTGTTTGTTTCTTTAGGTCTCTTCAGTCTAATTTTATTAAAAGAGGAACCAAAACTGGACGGATTTATCTTAATCTCCTGTGTGGTTTTAAATTGTTAATTACTTAGGTTTTTTGTTTGCAAAAATTAAGTTGTTACAGCAAAGTTTAAACTCACCTTGACATTAGCTGAGGAGACCAGATGACATTCTTTGTGAATTCTCCTGCTCAATCTAGAAAGATAAAGATACTCAAGGTTAATTCATGTTTGGACGAGCAATGTAATAATTAAAACAGACACGCAGGAAAAGTTTTCTGACTTCACAAACACTACAAACTAATATCAAGCTCTGTCCTTGCAGAAGCCTGACATGGGGTCTTTGTTGCAGATAACAGCCTGCCTCCGTGCAGCTCATCTCCTGCGCCACTCTGTTGTGTGATATGCAGAAAGAACCTAAGGTAAACTCAGTGGTGTTTGTAAGGGAGTTCTCTCTCATACTCCCAAGTGATCATTATTTGATCTTGTTTAGTTCATTATTCATCTTGAGGGAGCCGGTTGTGACTTGTGGATAAATGCCATATGAAAGGCATTGTGCGCCGAGGATGCATCCTCACTTTTATCCTGGCTCCCAAAACAGATCAATTAGTAAAACTAAACAGTAAATTATTAATCACATTGCTTTGTGTCCCCGTTCCATCACCGGAAGAAAACAGTTCATTAGAGAGCAGCGTGATTGAGAGGGGCTTTAAACCGAGCTGATGCTGTGTGAACATTTGAAGAAAAAAGAGGGAAGAATTATCAAGCGTGTCCATCATTCCAGGTAACTTCCCCCGGCCCCTCCCTAAATGACGTGCACTCGTAAAATGGGGTCAAGCAGTGGAGGAGTTCAATGTCACAGCCATCATATACATTGCCCATTGGGGTGCGTGTGATTAAAATAACACACAGGGATGTTTCATGTCATAGAGAGCAATCAGACCATATTTGCAAAAAATATTCAGATCAGATGAATTTTAATGAGGTGTACACTCGAGGGGGATACCGCTGCCAGAGTGCTGGGGATAGAAGGTGGAAGCAAGCCCGTCCCCTTATTTGCCAGAAGACAGCGAGGTACATAAACTTTTTTTCCCCCCCTTTCTCTCCCCTTCTTCCATAAGATGAAAAAAAAGAAAGAAGACAGATCCAAATTCAGGGTTCACTCAGTGTTCACATTGCTCTGCTGTTCTGAGTTGGGCAATTTGAATAAATTATTCCAAATAAGTACAAAAAAAAAAAAAAAATCGCTCAGCGGGGTTCATTTTGTGAGAAATTATATTTTCGCAGGAAAGGTTAATTTTGAAGGGAGCTTGAATGACTGAGAACTGGGGGGCTGCAGAGGGAGTAAAGGTAGAAAAGACAGAGAAGGAGCGAAAGAGAGAGAGGAAGGGGAGGAGAAGGAGAGAGAGGAACAGGCAGTGAGAGAAAGAGAAATAAAGGAGGAAGAGGAGGAGGAGGAGGGGGGAGAGCACACAAGGAGCATTGGGCGTCGAGGAAGAGAAGGGGGCGAGAGAGGGGATGGAGGGAGGGAGCAAAGGAGGGAGGCAGTTATTAAAAGCGATTGCATTGCCTCCCGGATGTCTCAGGAGAGCAGAATCAGTGGAGATGTTAAACCTTGCTTGACACCCCAGTTGGATAATTGTGGGTGTGGGAGCTAATCAGCGGAAGATGTCTCCTCAATTTAAATCTTGTCAGTTAGTGAAGATTAGGCCCTCCTGTCCTGGCCACCATTAGCTTTGTTGCATGTCAATGCGCCGGTGAGGGTGTCCGCCTGGTCCGGTTGCAAGGGTAAAAAAGGCGTGCGTGATGGAAACCAGCAGATTTATTCCTGCTAAAACCAGTATGGCATTTTCAAGAAAACCCATATGAGGGGGAAAAGGGAATTTATGCAGCCTTTTTGAAAATGCATTTGCTCCTACTGACCTAACAGGGGGACCCTGTGGAATAAGAAATGTAGTGCGGGGATGTGCTCCAGATTTTACTGCAAGAAAAACATCAGCCTGGTAGTTAAAGTTGTACACAAAGTAGAAGCCAGGGACGCAAATTAGCATGCGATTGCTGAAAATAAATAAAATTAAGAGGAATTATAATTGCAGTAATGCGCTAACCAACTAAAGTCATTAAATATATACTGTGTCTGCACACATGTTGTGCGCCCTGTTAAAAAAAAATTACATTATGGGGATAAATTTGGGTCGAGGGAAATCATAAGATCCTGATGTTAACGCTATTAAATGACTAATAACCTGTGACAGTGTGATCTCATTAACAAAAACGCTGGGCTATAATTTTAGACCCGGTTAAAAGGGATGATGGGTGGAGGTGGCTCATTCAAAAAAATGCACCGTAGTGAATTTTACAGCTCGAGTCTGGCTGGCTGGCTGCAGGCCACAGGCTTTGCAACCCCCCCACCACCCCCCCACCACCACCCTTACACCCCCCCCACCCCCATGGTAAATATTTGTAACAGATTTTTCCTGCAGGACAATGACTCCTTTCACTGAGCAGGTCCCGTAACCTCCGAGCGAATGCGAGGTCAGGGCAAATAAACAAGGCGGCCGTGCCAAGCTGAGCGGCTCCACTGATTCCTGGGCCGGGCCTGCTGCATACCAGGGCCCTCTGCTCTCTCCTCCGCCGCCGCCTCCGCCACCGGAGTCTGAGTGCTGACAGATGTTTCAAGCTCGGCTAAAAAGGAAAAGGGGACGCCGAGAGAAAGAAAACGAGGGGAGCTCTACTCTGTCTGGCTCACTTTTTCTCTACATTTCCACATCTTTTTCCTCTTATCTTACTCTGATCGGAGTGTGTCCGGGATTCCTAACGCAGCCTCTGACAACTTCAGACACCTACAAGCCAAATCAGAAAAGAAATAAGGGGATGATTATGAACTGGCTCTGTACAGCACCGGTATGATCCACTGTGAGCGAGTGTGTAACCTGTGAACCAGGTTATAATTAACAGCTGCTCAGCCCTGCAGTCTGGGGTCAAGAACCCCTAAGTGTGTGTTTGTGTGTTAAAACCTGCCTGTGCAAGAGAGTGAAAAAAAAGAAAATGACACTACACTCTACAATTAGTGGGCTTGTCTACAGGTATTATGCGTGTCTTTAAATGTGCATGCGCGCACACACACACACACACACACACACACACACACACACACCAGGCTTTTCCTATACAAGTCAAAATTCCTGACGTTTCAATAGCACAGACCCCCCCATCCCCCCGCAGACCACTTCACTTCCTTTCGAAGCGGTTAATATCAGCAGCCTCAAAGAGCGAGCTGCTGGCGGCTACCGCAAGGTGTAACGAGTTCAAGGCCCTGCTCAGGCCAGAGGCAGCAGACGGTAAACAGTTGTTACCGGCTGTTTTTTTTTCGCCCAGCCCCAGACAAAGCCTCTCTGTGTGAGAAACAACAGCTACAGCTGGGCCGAGCAGAGTGAGACATCGATCCACGAGCTCGTTCCTTTACACCCCTCCGAGCGCTCGTCTGGCAGGCAGCGGGAGCAGCAGTGCATGCCAGAGCCGGGCACTGCGCTGAAAAAAAAAAAAAAATATATATATGTGCCTCTTAACCAGTCGTTTAATCTGGTGCTCAGTCTCAAAATCTTTTAAAAAAAAGAATAAGAAAAAATGATAAAAAAAAATAATATATATTTGCATTTGGTGACAGTGCAGGTTTTTAATTTAAATGCATATGAAACTGTAATTAAATGTAGTAAAAATTTATTTTATGGAAATACTGAATTATTTAAAGAGGAAAGATTTCAGCTAAACTCTGGTTGTTTTACATTCCAATGTTCTGTTTCTCATTTAGTGCATTGAAATAACAATAATAAGTGTTGCAGTGAGACAAGATGTATATTTTTAAAGAGACAAAAACAGAAAGAAAAATATACAGCCGGTCACCTTTTTCTAAACAGCTTTGACAACTTTTAAAAAATCCATTTGCACATAAAGTGTTCTCTTGAAATCACATTGGCCATGAAGGGCCCAGTTAAAAGTATCAAAGAGGGGAGACAAGAGACTGGCGTTTAATCTAATCTACGTTCTAATAGTTGGGGAGACATTAATTATTGATAAGGCCGGCAATTGATTGGTTAATAAGATAATGTAATTGAGAAATGAAAATCATCAGAGTTGAGTGTGTGTGTGGGCTCCAATCTGCCCCACGGGGCGGGGGGGGGGGATTGGTGGTGGTTGTGGTGGTGGTGGTGGTGGTGGGGGTCTTAGGGGATTGCCCCTACATAGGCTTCCATCATTACTGCCACACTATAAAAGCAGAGTGGTGATTAAAAGGACTTGATTGATTTGACTCTCATTGGGATAAGCTGTCCTCGTTCCGTCACTGGGCTCCGCCTGCTTAAAAAAAAAGGAAAAAAGTGTGTGTCTGCGTTATGTGGTTGTGTGTGTGTGTGTATAAATGTACTCAGTGTGTTGATGCATAAAATCAAATCAAATAATTAAGTAAATGTGCGTGTAAATTTGTGCATATTTGTATTTTGTTGAAGTGAAGTTTCTGTGCGAATTAACAAAAAAAACAAAAAAACAAATAAACAAATAACTTTATATTCAATTTAAATGAAAAATATAGGTTTGAGTATTTAGTTTACAAATGTGTTGGACTGTATAAACCTGCAGATAAGCAAAGGAGGCACAGCAGCGCGTGTGTGTGTGTGAATGCGTGTGCTTGACTGTGTATCCATGTCGTCAAGAGGTGGCCCCACTCCCCCAGTTTTCACTTGCCTTTTGTCTGCACTCTGTACTGTACTCTGCTGCTCAAACACACACTCTCTCTCTCATTCACACACATTCACACACACACGCACACACACACTCACACACACACAGCTCCAACCCACCCTGAGAGACGGAGACAGACCCTGCCGCCTGACACAAAAGCTATTGATTTTACTATCCGCTGCAATGAATGATCTTCCTCAGCCAATTTCTGAATTTAGAAATGAGTTCAATACTAATAATGATAGTGGAAGGATTCTTTAAACTGTGAGAGTTGAGAAGGGGGACATCGAGAGGGTGAAAAGAAGGAGAGAGAGGGAGGGAGAGAGAGAGAGAGAGAGAGCAGGAGGAGAAGAAGAGGAAGGAAGTGAAGATTTGTGTGTGTTTGGCTTTGGAAAAAGAGAGGATATGATTTCTCGCCATGGGTGAGATTAAATAAAGATGACACCAATGGTTTTAACAGTCTAAATTACTACGTTCTACCCTCAAATACAATTACTCGTATTTGGCTTTTCTCACTGAGCTGAGAATGGAAGAAATCTGTGGTGGGGTTCCTCTCTCTTTTTTTTTAAAAAAAAAATTATATATATATATATATTTTAACAACTCTCAACTTTTATATGAACAGTTTTCATCCATCTATTTTCACGCGCCGCTCTTCTGCTTTTTATGATGCAATTTTCAATGTACAGCATTCTTGAGAGCTTGCTCCCTAATCCATTCATATATTTCACGCGCCATAAAGACACAACTAGTTCACTTTCTATTTTGCATCTCACAAATCTTCCATAAAATAAAAAAACAGGGGCATAAATATTTAACACTGCCAATGTTTAGATGGGGGGGGGAGGACTATCGGTGTCAAATTAAACAACAGACGTGCTGAGCTGCCCAACATGAGAACTCAGCAGCCTGGGACGTTTCTTTCTAATATTTCATTTATGGGTGCACATTATTTTCCTGGTTATTCGGGAAAAAAATGCCATAAAACAAGTGGAACTGCCATGTTAAACCTTGCATGCGGTGATCTTGCAGTAAAAAAAAAAGTGTGTGTGAGACGTGTGTGTGTGTGGATGTAAATGCATGAGATTTTATATATAGGTGTTTGCATGTATGAATGTTTTTTGCATGCGTCTCTTGTATTTTGGGGGAAAGCAGGGGCAGCGGTTTGGTGGGTTTTGACGTGTGTTAATCAGAAGGCCCCCCCCACACACACACCCCCTCCCCCACATGCCCCGTTGAGGTGTTAATTCAACCTCCCTGTTACAGAGAGGTGTAGATTAATAGATAAGGGAGGTCTGAGCGAGGGTCAGCGCGAAACGGCCCCGGCTGTGTTCGCCCGCTTGTCAGACACCTGCCTGGATTAAGCCGCTGGCTTCCCTCTCCGTTGTGTGCAGGTGAGAGGTCAACCATTTACCCAGTTCATCGGTCTCTCGTTCGGTTTTCAAGGTGGGGTGGATCTGCATAAAGGCTCTGGCATCTGTATGCTTCGCTGGGTTCGTCTGCACGGGGGGTCCTGCTCTGTGAGGAAGAGAGGCGGACAGGCGATGCAGGATCTGCCGCAGAGGATTACTGTAAATATACTTTGAGACACGGGAGGAGATGAGGAGTGGTTACAACGCTTGAAATGCAGCAGATTTAAAAAAAAAAAAAAAAAAAAAAATTTATTTATTTTTTGTTTAAATCTGATTTCCAGCTGCCTCAACCTTAAAAACTGGAGAGCGTTTTCTTCCTTTTCAGGAATTTTCTTGGAAGGGAGGACAAGAAGATCCTTGAGCAAACAGAAAAAAATAAAAAAAAGGGAGGAAAAAAGGGATAAAACGGCTTGTGGGGGGAAGGAGAAAAACGCATGAAACATGAAACTCTGCAAATTTGACTTATAACAAGCAAAATTACACCCTGCTGTCATTTAAATTATGGCTGCCCTCTATAAAGGTGTCTTTTAGGTGCATTAATTGAATTCGGCACTATTTCCCAATAATAATCTGTAAAGTTCAGCCGTCCATCCTTCATGAGATCCCTGCCGCGTACCAGAGGAGTATCTATTTCAGTGGCTTAATTTATTTTCATGATTCGCCGATAATGACGGCCATGCAGGCTGTACATCAGAATTAACCTTCATTTCACTGAGGTATATTACGATGACAGTCCCCGACACATTTCACCTACACAAAGGGCATTCTCTCCCTCTCTCCCTCTTACTCTCACTTTCTCCCCCTGCCTCCTCTGTCGCTGCCCCTGCTGTATAATCATCCTCGGCAGACCAAGATTGTTTGATAGCCGATTAATTTTCATAGGAAATCAAGTGGCCAGCTCTTTCTCTCTATCGCTCCTTCTTTATTTCTCCCCCTCTCTCCCCTCCCCTTCCAAACACATAACACAAGCTTCCCTCCAACAATGGTGAGCAGAGCTTGTGCTTGGTGACTTTTCCTGTCAATTAGGTGTTTTATTTAATCTCATCTAACTTTTTCTTTTTTTCTTTTTTTTTTTCTCTAATAAATTGCATCTCCTCTCCTCTCCCTCCTTCCCCACCCCCCCGCCACACACTCGCGTTTCTGATATCTCGGGGCGCGGTTAATTTATTTTGGACGATGCCGACGTAACAAAAGTGCTGTAAATTAATCAGGGAACATCAAGCAAAAGGGGGCCCTTCGCCCCGCTCACCGTCTCTAATTTCTATGCAAACCATTAAGTGTCAGATATAGATTCCACCATTGCTATGGTCTCAGTCAAAAGATTTCATTAGGGACCTGACGTCACATTTTTTGAAGGCAGCGCCGGATCATTTCTGTCCTATTTTCTCCCTCATGAGCTCTTTGTTCTTCGCCCCTCTGTAGGCTCCTGCCACTAAAAAGGCCCCTATGCAAATGACAATAATAGATTTCGCTAAGCGCCGGCGCAGCGGCATGATAGCCTATTTAGAAAGAAACCAAAGAAACATTCAATTTGTGGCATTAACCACGGCGCATGCAAAGGTTGCCAAAAAAGTGATTAAGAAATTACAGAATTGGTCCTCTCTGCTTGAAGTTCGCTTTCTCTCTTTTTTTTTCCCCCTCCCTCTCTCATTGACATGACATCAGTAATGAGGAGGGCTGGTAATTAGAATATTCTGGAGAGGTGAGCCCTGCTGGAGCTGGCAGCCAGAAGACTGATCTCTCTCTCTCTCTCTCTCTCTCTCTCTCTCCTTCTGTCTTTTCTGTATTATTTCTTTTCCTCTGTCATAAGGGCCTGGACGCGGAACAGACAGAAAAACAGCTGTCTGATGACCAGACTCTCTATGGATGGCTCTCACTCTTCTTTGTGCGAGTGTGTGTGTGTGTGTGTGTGTGTGTGCTCAAAGACGAGCTGTTCAGAGCCCCTTTGCCAGCAAATAAATATAATCAATCTCCCATTTACATACAAATAGGCTTCTCCCCTTCATCCTAATAATCTGCCCGGCATCCTCAGAGATGGAAAATAATATTCACTCCACATGGCAATTTCGTATTTATCATTAGATGGCTTTATTGATTGTTTTTTTTTTCTCTCCCTCTCAGATAAAATTTTTTTCCACTTCATTTTATTAGAGGATATTGAAGGCATGTAGGGCTGACATGGCACATACGCTTCATTATTTCCTGCCCAGGGATGATTATGGTTATTGACACTGTCACGTCTTCCCCCCTCGTCATCAGTTATCAGTGCTTACCGCGCCGGGATCCGGGAAGCTGCGATACGGGGAGGGTGAGGAGGGGGGTGGCGGGGGTGGCGGGGGGGGGGGCTGGTGTGTGTGTGTGGGGGGGGTGTCCACAGGCGTTCAGAACATTATCATGGGCGTTTAATGGGTGTAAACTGCAGGGGCGCAGGCACGTGTGCGGCTGCGTGTCGCTAATGTGGCTCATTCCACTTTGTGTCATGTCGATGATGGGTGGTGAAGGGGGGGGGAGGGGGCGGGCGGTGGGGGTGACCGGCGGGGGCCTTGACTGGGTGTCAATCCCACTTTGGACAAACAACCCTTCTGTCAGTGTGATCACTAGCGCCAGGGGCATTCAACACATCCATCATACATACAGAGAGAGGAGCAGGAGAAACAGACGCCAGTGAAACTTATTAAACGCTAATTACTTATTGCTATCTAATTAAAACTTGTCTGAGAGGAAATCTAGATCGAAGCAGAAAGGAGAATGCTGACAGGATTATGATCTTATCAATCTAATGTAGGTCTCTGTTATAAGAAAAGATCTTAAGAAGGCACTGACATTTTCGTTCTGAGTTTATTTTATTCTTTCTCCTCCCTTTTATCTCTTATTTTCCCTGTCTGTCCTTCAGACAGACCGTCATCACTTAAGGTGTCTAAATGCATGTACAAGAGAGTTGGAACATCATTCTCCTTGCAACCAGTAATAAATTGTTAAACCATCTGTACCACAGTGACAAACATCACTGCATCATATACTGTATAATAAAACAAGTGCTGTTAACCTCGTGCGTAGTTAGCAAATTAGCCGCCGCGGCTATTCTTGGCCACTGCCATCAATAACAACATCTGTTAGCCGAGTTGATCTTCCGAACACAACTTGTCACGTAATTAACTTGTCACTCGTTAGCCTGATTACTTTCGCAAATAGGCCTCCTACACTTGGCTGGATGGTCTAATCTCCGTATTTTCCCAAGCATTACAAGAAACTGTGGCGCTATTGCTGGAGTTACAGGTTTCCCAATCCCCACCCCGCCATGTTAATTAGGTCTTAATGACCATCATTGACTCATTAGCAGACATTTGGGGATCGTTTGGAGCTGCACTGACCTCAAACAACTCCAATGCCGTTCTGTCAATGATGCTTAAACATCCGACTGTAACCTATTCAAATTAGCTTCTGCTGGGTGAATAATTAGCCTGTGCGCTTCTAGATCAAAACCACCCACTGTATGCTTCTTCCAAATATTGTTCAGTTTAGGTTTTGTGTTTAGTGAGCTCAGAGGGCTTGGCTAAACAAAACATCATGTGTTTTGCATCAGAGCCTTTGCACAAGGAAGTTTGTTCAGGTCTGGAGCACGAATAAACAATGACTAAATATTTTACAACCTTCAAGTCATTTGCTCCTTTCTTAGTATGGGCTCAGCTTCAAAACTGATTGTGTAATCACGAGTTCCCTCAGAGATGAGACGCGGTTTGATCAGTATCTAAGTCTTTCCAGCGTGCCATGCTGTCTAAAACAAAGAGACAGTGGTGAAACACTGAGTGAAGGGTACGGTAAAAGATCATCAACAGGCGCTGACAAAGTGGTGCAATTAAGATGAATCGGGATCTGACAAAATGTTTGTCTGAGGTGTAAACACACAAGTCAACAGTGCTGGAGATGTAACGGGGGAAACAGCAGAAATAGATCACAGCGTTTAACAGCTTGTCATTATCAAACGAGATCATTAAAAATGTAGAAATTCCACGGGAGATTAGACTCCTGTTTCTCGAAGGGAAAATTGGACGTTTGTGTTGATTACAGGAACAAACAAGCTGTTTCTTCTGCCAGCGAAACCAAAGACAAAACTTCACACTGGAGGCCACTTAAATAGTGAATAAATACTGTCATTGTTATTGCTCGGTGCTCTTTGACAAACACTACAGTTCTACCAATACAAAGCAAGTAAAGTAGTAAGTGGTGTTGCTGCTTCTCTAAGTATTTGTGTGTTCGGGCTGCGCGATTAGGACCATTTTAGACTAATCATTAATAAAAAAATATATGAATAAATTATGGTTAATTCTGTGAAATTGGCTAATTGCTCAGTTGCATGTCAAAACCAAACTTTACATGTCAAAAGCACAGTTTAGCAGTATGGACAAAATGAAATCACTGTAACTATGTTCTGGAGATATTGTGGGAATGACTGCTGGTGCTTTAACAAAATATCTAAACTATGAGATTTTTGATAAATAGTTATTTGTAATGTGGATGTAATGACTAAGCAGGTAAAGGAAAATAAAAATGAGCATTAAAAGTTTGGGAGGTTCATAAAAATTACTCAATTTTACTGTAAAGCAGCATTTAAAAATGTTAAAAGACAACACTAACACTATAATGATATCTAAATGCAATGACAACATCTAATTTACATGATGACATCAATATAATATTGACATATTGCCCAGCAAAAGTATGTGAGAGTGTGAGTGTGTGTGTGGGAGTGTGTGTGTGTGTGCGTATACGATGATGAAGGTGTTGTGATATGATTTACCTGCTCAGCAAAAGCCACGATCAGCTCCTGCAGTCTCCACCTGGCAGGCAAAAAAAAAAGGAGCATATTAACAAAAATGTCATTTAGGAATTATGATGGGACAGTGCAGTGCAAAATACGTATGTTCTTTGAAGTCCTTATTTCAGCAAAATTATATACAGACACCATATTTTTTTTTTTTTTTTAAAAACTTTATATCTAATTAAAATGATAACTGCATTCTCATTTTTCAAACTCTCATATCCTGAGGGCCAATTGGGATGAGTGCTTTTTTCCCCCCATGCAGCTGCAGCCTCCCCCCCTCTCTCTCTCTTTCTCTACCAGTCTCTCTCTATCAGTCTGTCTCTCTCTCCCTCTCCCTCTCCATCTTTCCCCTCACTCCACTGTGGCTCAGTGAACTGCTCCTACAGCAATATCCCATCATTACCATCTCCCCAGCTGAGCTTCAGCCAGCCATTATCATGCGGCATTATTAATCTTCTTGTCTTATCAACTTGCAAATCACAAACCATTGAGCCTTATGGCGCGGTTTGGGGTGTGCCGTTATTCATTTTGTAGGTCTACCTAGCCTCCGAGTCTTTCTAATCACCTGACGATTGTCACTCTCTTACTGCTGCCCTGCCCTTCTCCTGGCCCCGCTGCTCTGTAGCAGAGGAAAGGATCCAAGCGTTTCACTTCATCCTCTTACTCAGTCTCCCTCTCCCCTAAACCTCCTATTTCTATGTCTTCTTTTTTCCCCCCATTCTCATTGACAGACTGGGCCTCTTACATCTATCTCTGCATTGGACATATATACACACATGTATACTGTGTATCTAATATCTAAATGTATTTTGATACTACAATATATGCATCCACTGAAGAGCATCAAAAACTCAAAACAGCTAGTTTGTTATTAATTATTTCCTGAATGCATTCTTTTCCTTGCCATTCTGTGACATTTTATTATATAAATCACTATCTAAAATCACTATTTTGTCAGTTTTAGTCTGTATTTTTGTTCTTGCATGACTGCTCGTGCTTCCAAAGAATTTTATACTCAAGTTTGGCTTCTTCCGGTTAATGAAAAAAAGGGTCCAGTAGAGTAACATTCAAAAATTAGCTGTGAAAATCTGAAAAAACTAACCATTGTTTTGGGTTGTGCTGAAAACTTAAATTAGCAATCATTTGAAAATTTTAAATTATATCAAGTGAGGGACTGTCACTAATTACATCAGTGCTTGTGCTTCATTTTATTATTTTTATTTTATGCAACTCCTACTAACCGCACTACTTTTCAGAGGAAATTACTTAAAATTTCAATCCACAGCTTTTTTTAATGGTTAAAACTCTAATCTGCAGTCTACATAAAAACCATATTATCATTTTTTTAAATGGAAAGATCATGGGCTTTGGATTAAATTTACTAAGAATATGTAAAAATTACCTCTACCTGCAGCAGGTGTAACATTAAAATGATGCATACATTTTTACGTATCTATAATAATATAAATCCAAGTTTCACCTATCTATTACAATAATGTATAGCTGCAGTGAAAGGTGCCATTTTGCATAATGAACACTTTTTGACACTTTAAGCAAATTTGCTGACATTTTTTTTTAACTTTTATGGAACCTATTCATGCAGGAATTTCACTTGTGATATCAGCAATCATAAAATGTGGTTTTACTACTTTAATTCAAGTAAAGAATAATACTTTTTCCACTCAATCTTATATAGCCCTCCTCCAATCACAGATAGCTGCCCTCTTCTGTTTCATTTCTATATTTTCACATATATTCCAACTAATTTTCTTTTTGTCTGAACTTTGCATCTCTTCTTTTATATATTTCTCTGAAACAAAATAGGGAAAATTAAAATAATCAAAACAAAAAGCATTTACATAAAACACACGCCTGCTGCAGCTGGAGTCGACAGCAAGGAGGGTGAATTTTATTAATGGGTGATCATTAGCATGCGCCTGCCCAGAGCTGACCCTGCTCCCTGACACATACGTCCACAATGTTTCTGTCATCTCTCCCTCTCCCGCTCTCCCTGTTGATATTAGTATTCCAGGGAGGGACGGAGCTGAGTAGAGAGGCGAAGCGAGGGAAAGTTTCTTTAAAGACACACCATTGACCCCTGATTCTTGCTCTCGCTCGAGTTTGCTTTTCTTCGGGGCTAAAATATTCACCCAGCAAAATGCGGTGTGGCTGTGGCTATGCTACTTGTGCAAAAAAACGTGTTTGAGAAAATTGCCAGGAACGTTTGTCCCCGTGTGTGTGTGTATATATCTGAATTAGCATTTCCTTTGAAAACTTTAAATGATAAATCACCTTTTTTTTCCCCCCCATAGCTCATTAAGCGCCATACAACAGGTAGCGGGCATGAAATATTTAGCAGAAGACAAAGTGTTTCATGTGCTCCTATGGACCCAACTATTACCCAGGCCTTTTGCATAACATCCGCTAAAAACAGCCCACCCTTTGATCTTCATTAATATCGTTTGGTTAAATATTTTAAATATGCTTTCGTATGTTTGATTAACATCTTTCAGAATTATTCAGTAAAACAGAGATTAGCTCTGAATGTTCAGCCGCTAATGATGAAATTGTGATTACTCACCCGTCACTATGAATCCAGTGAAGTTCAAGAAGGAGGGGTAATATTTTATTTGATAAGTAATATATGGCAATGCATACTGGACAGTTCATGAAACTTCATGGACAAACTTCCCCCATGCATTCAAATATATGCTTATAAGCCTTGGGTATTAATATTCGCGTTGGGGTGTATTTTAGAGCACATTTCAGAGCCCTGCGTGCTCAACATTGTAATTTCCAAGCTTATCTAATCAATTCTGCAAGCTCCATCGGCCTCATATCAGGCCCCGTGAAAGAAATCAGCTCAGTAGCACCTTCAGAACACTTATAAATAATGAAAAACAGCTTTTAAAAAGAAAGAAGCGCTTAAGGAAAAAAAAAATGTTGATTAGAAAAGTGTCTTTTATCCGTGCTTTCAAATCTTTCACATTCTGAAGATGCGGAGGACTCCGGGCAAACTACGACGAATAAAGTACCCCTATCTGACCAAGAAAAAAAAAAAGAAGTATTAATTTTTTGAGATAAAAAGTGCTGACAGCACAGAATGAGCCAGGTGGTATTTGGATATGAGCGGTGAAGATGAGATGAGAGCCCAGAAGATCACTTTCATCTTGTGTATAGAGTTGTCCTTGAAAACTTCTCTGAACTCTGGGCCGTCTGGAGAGCACCGTGTTGCTTGTCTTGGCATTACAGTTACATTTATGTTTCTCCGCGTTCCGATTTCGTCCGTGAAAAACTCTGACATGTTGAAACCCCGGAGTTTGACCCAGGTGGGTACGGGTCAGTCGATTTGCCAGATGAGTAGCTCGTCATCATTTACAAGCAGAGGACATATGTGTAGCTCTATTGTCTGAGGCGGAGAGAGAATGTGGAAACGTGGGAGCAAAAGGAAACAGAGGAAAAGGGGGGAAAAAAAAGAAAACTTTTACATGGTTAACAGCATGTGTCCTATTTTGTCATGCTGGTGCTATGCAGGGATAGGCAGAAGGTGGGCAGGGTGAGTGAAAATACAGAGATTTTATGCCCATCTATAAATTAGGAGTGGTGGGTTGATGAGCAGTGAAGGAGAGTCGTGTCTTAGCTCAGAGACAGAGAGAGGTGGGGGGGGGAGAGAAAGAGACTGCTGCTGCTGTAGCAGCCAGATGATACATTACACACACACACACCCACAATGATACACTGAGGTCTTGATGACAGTTATCCTGTTAGGCTGTTATAGAAAAGACTGCTGGGCAACACACACGCACACACAGAGCTGGCAGGCACTGAGGCCCTTGTGCATCTCCTCCGGTGAGGATTTGCATTCTGCTCCTGGCAGGTCGACCGACAAATTGCCCAGGCAGCCGCGGGAGACGGAGGCTCTGGCTGAGGGGAGAGACGCTGCTCAGAAAGCGCCTCATCCCTCTGATACCCTCTGTGGAAAAGCTCCTGCATTACACCTCGCTTCCAGTGGCAGGGCTGATAGGGGCGGACAGGCAAGGACGCTCTTTTGGAGACCGGAAGGCCTGGCAGCCATTGCTGGACCTTTCCTCCCTGGGGCCAGGAGGGGCTCGGAGGCCGGTGTCCCCCCCCGAAGCTCGCCCTAGGCCAGCAGCCCTGGGGCTATCGTTCACAAATCAGCCCCGGTTTTCCCAATCAAAGATGCCGACTGGGGGAAACTGGCCCAAAGTGCTGCTTAGTGTCTTGAATAATTTACAACCCAAAATTTCGTCACACAAATGGACCATCCACAGAAATTAAAGGCAAAAAAAAAAAAAAAGATACTGGGGGGACCACCACAACCCTCGTCCTGACCACACTAATTTCAGAAACACTTATTTGAAAGCAAGTTTCAATCTTTAATCAAATAATAAAATGAATGGCAAAGAAACGGATTGGGAGATGAGCGAATAGGAAGAGTTGCAAGCACACTGTAAAGCATCAGGATCAAAGTGATTCCTTTTTCTAATTCCTATATTTTTACATGATTAATGATTGAGGGCAGTTCTGCAGCCCTATTAACAAGCTCAAGTTAAGTAGGGGTGATGTAAAAGGACTAATGTTGAAATTGCTGGTAATAGACTGAACTATGTTCTAAGATTCTTGCAGAACTGCATTTAGTAGCTACTTCCCATCAAAGGGTGAACTTGAGAAAAGACGTGCTTGGCCCACAAAACAGGACTTGTTCCAAAAATTGGATTTCAAAACTATTAAAAATGAGTCAGCATTTAAACAAACTCAACACAGCTCCCTTTGGTGCATGTGCACAGAAATGTGTATTCAGAAACACAGTCATTTATTAACACTTCGACATAAAAATCCAGGTGTTTTGGCTAATTAGGTGGTCTAATTGTTGCCTGTTCACTCTGGTCTGAGTGCAGTAGTGTGCCGCCTGTGTTGGGAGCCATATTAGCAGCTGATGTTCTCCTGTATGCCCTGAAAACCAATGTCAACAGTGATCACTCCCAAGTGCCCATGGCCTAACATGCCTGCCTGACCCCCCCACAGACCCAGCCGGCCTTGCCTATGGGCCCAGGGAGTCAGGGAGAAAAGAGAGCCATTGGAGAGTAAGTGCTGCTTGAGAGAAAGTACTGCTAGTAGTTAACTCAAAAAGAGAGTGAAATATAAGGAAGACGGGGGTGTGAAAGAAGGGGACAAAGAAGAAGGGGGAAAGGGAAAAAAAAATGAGCAGGCACCGTTAAGTGTCATTGTTACCTACATAAGTGCCAGTCTCCGAGGCCCGGCGCGGCGGTTTAATCGATGTGTGTGTTTGTGTTCAGTGGGTACAGTATGTATATTCCTGGCTTCCCCCTTGTGTTTGTTGCCACGCTGCCCTCTCCCCATTTCCTTAATGAGGCTGGACGCGTGGCTGCCTCAGCACCTGCCGTGGGTGGCCACAGGGTTAATCCCGCCTGGCTTCCTCTCTCACTCCGTCTTCCGTCTCTCTCTCTCTGCGATGCCTCTGGGCTGCTGACGGCAGCAGGCACCGTACGACAGGGCGATGAGGAGGGAGGGGAGGTGACAGGAGGCGCAGATACCCCGGGGTTCCCCCCCTACAGCACAGCAGAATGAGTTGTACCAGACACGGCTGGATACCTGACAAGCCGACGCCTTTATAAATTACCGAATGAAGATTGATCGCGCACACCTCTCACCTCGCTTTGTGTCACCATGCAGCCAGATGCATGCATGGGCGAGATGATGCACGTACATACCTGTGCATGCAACGGAACAGACCAACAGAAACATCTGAAGATGCCCAAGAGAAAGTAAACATCGTACACACTGTACACACACACACACAAATTCATGTGCAGTTGCCTTTGCTTGTTGTCAGACTCCAGGTAAAAGTGATGCGGCTGTTTCATGCTCTACCGGTTAGATAAAACAGTCAGTCAGGTGTGCATTCAGTTGGTCAGTCAGTCAGACTGGTGATGCAGACTCCATTACAGGTCCTGTCAGCAAGGCCGAAGGAAGTTGTTTTATTTATGGAGGGCTGAAACATCTATAGAAACCGCAGGGAAGTGTGCGCTCAAATCAAGACAGATGTGTGGAAAACGCCCCTCACCCCCTCTCTAGCACACACGGATACACTTGGACACACACGCATACACAAACACACCGTGGCAAATGTTAAAATGTACAGTCTCTGCATGACTTACCCCGACGTCAGCGTGCGCCGAGCTGAATGTACAACACTTCTACCCTTTTCTTACTCAAGTGGATAAAGGGGTGGATTTCGGCAGAAGGACCTGGGCCATTCACCTGAGATTGATGCCCCTCCATCTGATACGTAAAGATCACCTGCATCAACCCGCCCCGCCCGTCAGTGTCCAGTGCACTCTTAAAACCATTCGCATCAGCAGAACGGCCTCCACACACACACACACACAGGCGACAGTCACAGAAGTTAATGGACTTGTGAAATCACAATCAGAACATTGTCTCTCACTCTCTCTCTCTCTCTCTTACACACACACACATACACACACACAGGCTCTCTCTTTCTCTCCAACATTTTTCCAGGGACAGTAACCTTGCCTTGTAAGTTGCTTACTCAACAGGCCTTGTTACAGGGTGGGCGCTTTACCGCTCCCGCCTCTGACGAAAGGTCAGCACTGTCGCAGCCAATCTCATTTCAATGGCGGCCTGCTCCGTTATGATCGGGCCATTATCATAAGCTGATTCACAAATTGGTGTGGTAAGCGATGATGGGATGGGGGGCCATGAGGTGCTTCGCTGGGTGAATGCGAGATAGAGGGGAAGTGCGGAGAATTGTACAAATGGTTACGCAGCGAATACAGACAACAAACTTGCCTCGGTCAGAGGGGTGCATGAGCGCTCGCCTCTGACACTGCCTGTCTCCCGTCTCCCGTCTCCCATATCCGAGCTCCTCTTCATGGACTGTGCCGGTAAATTGGCAGCGCTCCAATGAGAGGCAAAGACAGAGAAAATGAGTGAGAGAGCGGGGGGGAAGAAAAAAAAAAGGAGAAGAGAGGAGCCGAGCATCCTAACTCCCTCCTTAAAGGAGCCTTTTACATGTGTAGACACACTAGAATGACTTGAGGGCCTGTCAGCGAGCTGAGAAAAGAGCTGAGGAAAGGAGGAAGAGAGGAAGGAGAAGTCAAATAAATCTGACTGATATTCTCCTCCGTCGGCCGGCCAAAATGCCAGATGCAATGTAAATCATGATGCGCTGACTGTCCATCCCGGGCCGAGCTGACATTACCCCACCAGCTGTCTCCGCTTTACGTTTTTTGGCCAATCATCTCATGCAGGGGTACGGGCGCGGAGATTGATGTTTATTCAGAAGCGGTCGACATATTTCAGTTACACAACCAGCAAAAGAGACACTCTAACATTAGTCAAGACCCCCGTAACTGAACCCAGGATAATTTAATATGCCATGTGTGGGGGGGGGGGGGGCAAAAGGAGACTGAAAATGTTTCCAGCAGATCCATTTATCTCTATGCTATCTACAACAGTGGCCAGGAAAGTTTAGAGAGGGTCAAGTTCATGGTTCCTAATGGTTTGACATGCCTTAATATTCTCCTTAAATATTAATACTGTGCACGTTTCATTTCCACACAGTTGCTCTAATGTGCCATAAAGGGCACCCATTCAGACCTTATAGACTCCACGTGTGGGGTCCAACTCTTGAGGTGTGCAGTAATGACAGTTATGAAAATCTAACAAATGTGCTTTCTGGCGCAAAGTCAATACTGCTCAAACCTCTCTCTCCAGGTGGAACTGCACACTTTGTTCCTCAAGCTCACCACTTTGAGACAAAAAAAAAAAAAAAAAACAGCTCAGAGCTGCAAGAGCAATGGAGGGAAATGGAGGAATGTATAATGTCATGGCCATAATAAGCAGTATTATTACAACTATTAAACTGAAGTCATAAGTCAGGTTCAAATGGACAAAATGGGAGGGACAAGGCAGCCAAGGGAAATGGCAAAAAAAAAAAAAGACATTCCTTTGGCTTTCTTCCCAAGTAGCATATGAGTACATTAGCGACAGTGTAAGTACTGTTTTGTGCCCCGGTTTTGACCCTCGGGAGTGCACTGACTTCACCCAGCCATCAAAACTACGCAACCTCATGCATGTTTCCACAGGTGAGCAGTTAAAAATGTTCCAAAAACTTGACTCTGTCTGTAATGAATTACCAGCTGCTGTCATTTCCCCAAAACATCCTCCGTCTCTACATAATCAAAACTCTAAGACAAACAGAAAAAAAAAAAAGAGTGAATGTCTCCCTGCTCAACACAGAAATAACGGCAAGTTTAAATAATTCTCAAGAGCGGCTGGCCAATAAATTTCCGAGCAGAGGTTAATTTAGTGAGGGAAAACCTCGCCGCAATTACCTTGTTCGATGCCTCCCCTCCGAATGCCCTCAGGGCCCCGTCTGAAATGTCACCCAGGAAAAGGGATGGAGGGCTGGTGGTTTGGCGGGATGGAGACCCACCTCAGGATGCAGCCATGAAAAACAAGGTAATCAGGACAGGCTAAATGCTAACAACAATAGAGTCCTATTAGTGTCTATCACTGGAGTGGGTGAAATTACTCTCCTTCAATAATCATCCTCTCCCTTATAATTTTCATCAGATGTTCTATATGAATTAACTTTACGGTGCACAAAGAGAGAGAGAGAGGGAGGAAATGGTGGAGGAAGATGCAAATAAAACTGGAGAGAGAAAGAGGGGAGACAAAGCCGTAAAATGGAATGAAATGCATTATATTTTTCAACCGGCTCAGCTAATGTGATATTAATAACAGCAGCAAAAAAGCTAATGCTGTACTCATGATGTTATTAGTGATGCATGCAGAGCAGCGGCTTTCTTCTGTTTCAAATGGTTTGCATTTATTTCGGTAGAATGACACGAGATGTCACCGTTTTTTTTACTTGCCCTGTGTCCTATTTCATGTGATTTTTTTCGAGGATCACTGACAGAATGACTGCCCACTCCCTTCATCATCCACCGCGCTCGCCTGCCAATACACAGGACTCTGTCTTTACCAAACTCCCATAAGCTCTGGGCCTGGCTTGCTATATCTACTGCTGAGATCTGGGATGCCTGTAATTACCACACTATCTACTCAAATCAGCCCGATCCAAATCTTTATTTCCCCGAGGCCCCAGCCTGGCTCCTAGCTTGCTCTTACCTCCCAGGAAGACACGGCCAACGTCTGTGCTTTTTAATCAGGCTTCGATTCAAGCTCGTCCAGCAGAGAGGAAAAAGACAGTCAAGCTGTGCCAGTGGCTTTTAGAAGGTGAAAGGTTCAAAATATAAACACTGACAGGCTGTTAATTCAAACGTTGCACACTGTCTTAGGCAGTTGGGCAGCTGGGAGTTAAATTTTTATAATTGTCTCATGACACATAGTTGTCTGACTTTTCCATCTGGACTTTGTTGTTTGAGTTTGGAAGCCATTAGCTGGCTATGATGCCTAGTGATATTATACAGCACTAATGGCACAACAAGGAATTAGCAGAGCTGAGATCTAATTTAATTAAGCACCTCAGCTTTATGGGGAGATCTTTTCATTGAGCATAGCTCCAACACGGATGCTGATATTAGCTGAAATAAACATCTTTCCCATGTCCTATGTTTTAGTGGCAGCGTGTTATAAAAAAACATCATCTAGAAACCAAGAGAGGAAGCAGCTCATTTGCACTTCAGAGCTCCATTTAGCAATCTCTGCAGGCCTTTGCTTATTTGCCCATCGCTTCCCCGCCCTTCTGCATTAAATGCTAACAAACCAAAACTGCAGGAGTCCAAAGGCCCCGCATTAGAATTTATAAACAGTTTAAAAGAGAAATAAGGAAAGGCATTTACACAAACACCATCAATATTTCACAATTCATAACATTTGCCCTCCCGTGTACGGTTAAATCCTCATCTGGAAATAAATGATGCTTTAGCCTGATCCGGTTAGCTAATTGATTGTGACTGTTTGTAAAAATTGCACTAGTGGGATGTGAAGCCTCCCCCCCTTCTCCTCCTCTTCCTTTAAGAGAGAAAACATCTCCACTGAGGCTTTGAATGGTGTATGTACAAATAAAATCAGCCCATTTGATCAGTCGTCAGTGTATTGGGGATACATTCAATGAACGTGTCAGTCTGAAGCCTTTTCACTGTCAAAAAAAATTACGCGCAAAACTCCGAGACGATGTGATATATTGTAGAAGCTGTAGCTTGTCTGGTGTTTCAGGAGAAAACTTGTTTTCATTTTGTGCTGTGCAGAGTTAAAACGGAAATTTCAAAGGAAGAGCAGGCTGATTTTAGCTACAGGTACAGGCAAAACAAAACTGTCTTCATCTCAGGGAATAATCTTGTCCGTCAGCCGAGGAAAAGAAAAAAAAAAAAAAAAAGCATTAAAAAAACCTGCCTCGTTTGTAAAAACAACCTAGCGTTTATTTGACATAGAGAGAGGACAAAAAGTGCATGTACCTCCGCGAATGTGTGCCAAATAAATTAGACAAGCAGCTTGAGCAAACCCAAAGGTCTAATTAAGTACACAAATTCAAAGGACATAATGTATGAGGAGGATGAGGGAAATGGTGGGGTTAATGCCGCGCAAAGCAGGAACTCACCCGCTGATTTGGGCCCAGAGTGCGGCCGAGTGTGAGAGTGTGCAGCATCCTGAAGGAGCTTTTGAAGTGAGCATTGTATTAGAGGCCCCTGCTACAAATCACCTCCTTGCTGCTCAGTCTGAGCACTACCCCAAAAACACCCACACACACACACAAATACACACCCTTGAGTACATGCATACTTGTAGCCAGACACGCATACATAGACACACACACACGCGCGCTAGGAGTAATATTAAGGAGTGAGAAGTGAAAATAACGAGAGGAGAGCGGCGGAGATGAGAGAGAATAATGGAAAGAGTGGGTCCTCTCTCCTAGGTAGCATGCTATGGAGGACGCTCATTTGTTTCCTTTTTCTCTTCTTGGTATGGAAAATGGTAAATAGACGGCTCGTGTGTGCTGTGAGGACAGTCTCCGGTGTGCATGGAGGGGGGGTGCGTAGGCATGTTTGGATGTGTGCCTCCTCCTGCTAATGCATACCTTGTTTTTTGGCGTCTGTAGTGTGATTGCGACGCTCATCAAAGCCAAACGCCCACTTCCGCAGAGGGACGGCGCTTTGCATCTTTTAGCGCGGCGCAAGTGGCGCAGCTAAAGAAGAAATAAAGACCCATGAAACCCCTCTCCTTCTCCTCTTCCTCCTCCTGCCCCTCGTTTCTGCTCCTCTCTCAGGTGGGTCGCTCATTAAAACATTACATACGGCAGGTGTTTGGTCACAGAGCATTGGAGTAGATGGTGCTTGAGTTGGCAGAAATCACAGGGTGGATCGGAATGAAAAGGGGGATGCAAGCACGCACATACACAAATATGCATTCGCCGTGAATACACACATATACAACAGCAGGGAAACACAAAAACACTTAAAATGAGTGCACGCAAACACACTCAGGGAGGGTGGTGAGCATCTGTTCGGAGCAGGTCCCTGTAGATCTGACTAACAGAGACTACGTCCTCTTTGGCCTACTGCTGCTGATTCCTACATGCCAACACACACAGATACATGCAAGGAATAAAAAATCATGTATAAATGAAAGAAAGCAAAATAGCAAGACAGACAGAGGTGCAGTTAAAGGCCCATGCAGAGTCTCCTTCACACTGCAGATGTCAGCTGATGCCGCAGCCATCATGCTCTCTCACCACATTATGATAATGCAATAAACCCTGTAGAAAGGCAAGTCACTATTGTTATAATTTCCCCCGTCCTGCTCAGCCTTCATGTAAATGCTGCCGTCTGGCTCCATAGGGGGGCCGGAGTTTAGCCTGTGCTGCTCGGCGCTGCACCAACGAGATAATAGCAAATGTGTTTGCAGGGGATGCTATTTTTACGCAGGGATGCCAGATCCCATTCCTTCAGCACTTTTCCTTTTTATTTTTTTTTCCCTTTCAGACCCCGATTATTTCCTCCGCCCGTCCTTCCCTCCTATCCCATCCTGCCCGCCTGATTCAATTAATATTCAGCCAAAGTAAGTATGAAAGTACAAAAATCAATTTATCATGCTTCAGAATCAAGTCTGCTGTTCTTTTGTGATGGGAGTAACTGTGGTTTACATACCCCGCGCTTCTATTCGCTGAAACCTTGTCTTATAACAATAGTCTGCTTTTGTCTTCCTTCAGTCCCAGGGAGGATGTTGTCTTGTCTTTGCTGTCAGGGCACCGACACCCCGCATGTGTGTGTATGTGTTTTCGCAGGCATCCCACGTGTGTGTGTGCGCGCTCGTATGTGGGGACCACTTGTTATTCCCAGGGTTGGAGCTCACTGAGGCCTGTGTCTCTGTGTGTTTACAGCTCCAGGGGCTTGTTGCCTCCTGACTGCAAGGAAGACTGATGAATAAATAACATCCAACTCTCTCTAGCTCTCTCTCACACTCTCTGAGGCCTTGAAGTTTGTGTGTGTGTGTGTCTCTCTGTATGTGTGTGTGTGTGTGTGTGTGTTTGTTACAAGCGTGTGTACATATGTGCCTATATCCGTGTGTGTACCGGCATTTCTGTTTGTGACCGCATGCGTCACTGCGTGCGTGTTTGTGTCTTCGGCATCTCTCAGTGGACCAGGCTCTCCTTCATCTCGCTGATTCCTGGCCCCTCTTGGCAGGAACCCGTCAGAGAGCATTCCCTCTCTGACGGAGTCGGGGACAAACACACGGATGGAGGGAAAAACATCCTCTTTATATCCCTGGCATCAGTGGGAATATGCAGAGGTCTATGTGTGTGTGCACGTGCGCACGCTAACATACGTGTAAGCGTGCCCGTCTCTGTGTTAGTCGAAGTGAAAACACTCCAAGAGATTGAGAGGATAGAGAGGCGTCTGGAGAAAAAGGAATGCATTAAACAGTGTGTGTATTCTCCTGAGCCACACTACCACAAGGCTCACTCCCAGGAGAGGCCTTCATTAACTCTTAGCCGGCTAATTGAACTCCCCAAGAAGTGCACCACACCAGCTAAACACCATTTATTTATCCGGACTGGACATGCATGCCTATACACAGTCTGGATGTTATTGCCTCCGTGGAGGAAATCACATGGAGGCAATGAGAGTTAATGCCCCAACCAACAAATAAAGGCCTCTTTCCCAAGTAATCTTTAAGTGATTTCTGCAAGGCCATAAAAGAGTCTCTTGTTAGTAATACAGCAGCTAGATATTCATTTGTCTCTTGCGGCTGCTTATGAAACGTGAGCAGGAGGGGGAAGTGGTTTTATTTACATGGCATTATGTTACATCAAGTGGTTGTGCTCAATTAGGGAAGCTGTCACAATGGTTTTAAGTCTCTAATACAGTCTGCTGAAAGGGACCATGACTTGCTAATAGGGTGTAATTCCTTTTGTATCTGTATCCATGTGCAGCGGTTGGGAGGGAAAGAGAAGAGGAAGGGGGGGTGTGTGTGCGTGGGGGGGCAAATCCGTATCATCAGTAAAAACAATGCATCAATTAAGCAATTAGCGAGGAACAAACTGGGCAGCTTTCCAAACCCTCCCAATAAGGCACTGTGCCAAGGGGGCTTGTAGCGTTCATTATACCCACATCACAGAGATGGAAAGAGAGAGGGAGAGAGAGAAACAGGCAGGGAGAGAGTGAAAGAGAGAGGAAGAGAGAGGCTTGCCTTTCATTTGTAAAGTGGAGGCATTTGTCTGCCAGCATGGAGACGTTTTGTTCCGCCAGATGTGCTTTTTAGCGAGGCCACATGGTCGGTCAAGGCTGGGGAGAAGGTGTGCGCGAGCGCCGGCGTTTTGCGAGTGCGTACGCGTGTCGTGTGTATAGGGGGTGGGGGTGAGGAGGGGGTAGGGGTGTGTGTGTGTGTGTGTGTGTGTGTGTGTGTGTGTGTGTGTGTGTGTGTGTGTGTGGGGGGGGGGGGGGGGGGGGGG